>JAHLJT010001789.1:0-69685 GCA_031308135.1 Acheta domesticus
AAAAGTGTTTTCCTTCCTTGTGTAAAATTGTATTTTTTCCACTTATCATGTATTTCCACGTCTATCATCAACAATGATGTACAAAATATACAGAAACATTTCTAATAAGTATTTTTGTTGTTGTTGTTAAATATCAGTTTTGGCTTCTGAACTCATTTTAAAAATACATTTTCAGTTATACTGGATGAGAGAGACAGAACACTCTCTGAAATGTTGAAATTCACAGAATAAAATTATGAAATTAAAAATTTTGGGTATATTTATTGTGGTTGTCCTAAATTTAAAAAAGGGATTGAAAAATATTAAAAAACAATGATAATGGTGACAACCAAATAAAACTTGTATTTTTATCAAAAGAAGAAAGCATACAGAGCCTACCTCCAGAAATGAACAGTGATAAATTACGTGGAATGTAAAAGGCTATGGGTCAATGTGGGACATCTAGTCGAATACGTAGGAGAGATGACCAGAGAAAATTTGTTTAAAGCAAAGTAAGAGATGTCTCAGGCCTCTCAACAATGGAAATTCAAAGTTTTGAAACTGCTGCACATGAATGTGGAAAAAAATTGGACTAGATGGCATGTAGAGGAAGGCAGCTGATAGAAATGTTATTAGAATTTTTTAACACACTATGATCAACATCATCTAAGCTTTATGCAAAACATGCAGAGAAACACTCAAAGAAATATGTGAGAATTTCATGGGAGAAGATAAGTGTGGATTCCAAAAGGGTAGAATCATTAAAGATGCCATCTTTGTGTTACAAATGTTTCCATTTGCGGGTTCACGGGTTTCGGTCCAAAATAATAAGCTATGTCAGTTTGCCGACTTTTCGGAGTTTATTATTGCTCCATCCTCAGGGATGGACAAGTTTTACAATACGGTTATTACAAATATTGACAACAATGATACTTAAAATTGCATGTTAAAACTATGTATAAACATTACACATTGTTTGTGTGAGTGTGTGTGTGTTTATATATATATATATATATATATATAGTATATATATATATATATATATATATATATATATATATATAAACGTAAAAGGCTGATTATATTCAGTTGTGTTCGAAACCAACAAACAAAAACATTTATTTATTTTTATTATTAATGTATATGATAGCACTAACAGAATTTATTCATATTATTCTTATGTTGATTTTTTGTATTTTTTTCCCCCTTGTAAATAATTTATATAATATTGAATTATAAAGAATAGGACACATACCTTGCTGTGCGAGGGAAGTTAAGTAGATATTATGAAGGTTCACATCATGAGAAACAGCCAAACAAGTTAGCTTCATTCATCCTAACTACATGTTCCTGAATGAACTAGTGTATAACATGGTATAACATCTTTCTTGGCAGCCGGTGGTTGGCTCCCATATTATGTGTAATGTTTATACATAGTTTTTAATATGCAATTGTAAGTATCATTGTTGACAATATTTGTAATAACCATGTTGTGAAATTTGTCCAGCCCTGAGGATGGAGCAATAATAAACTCCGAAACTTCGACAAACTGACATAGCTTATTATTTTGGACCAAAACTCATGAACCTGCAAATGGAATCTTCTACAGAAAATGGTCATGAAATACAGCAGAATTACAAATGTTAATAGATCAAAGAAGAGAAAGGGATCTATCAATTTTTATAATATTTATTGATTATGAAGGGGCATATGACGAAGTTAAGACAGGAACTGGGAAATACTAATGGGTGTCCCTCTTAAAATTCGCCCCATTGAAGCGTGTTCCGTCTCATTTTGGGTGGACAGCAAATTCTAGTGGCTGGACTAGGAATCCAGCTGACAACAGACAAGGAATATAGATCAGGAATCCCTATACCAAATGATTCCTAGTCCTTGATGCTTCAACTGGGCCCAGTTTTAAATGGGACAACCTGGTGTATAGTAGAGGAGAAAGTTCCAAATCAGTTCTCAGTTCAATACAAAGTCTACTCAAGAACTCATGAATAAAAAATACTTATGAAGAATACAAGAACTTAATACAAGAATTAAAATAACATATGAGTTATAATAACATTAATTAAAGTTCATAATTATTAGTACAAACGTTTTGACAAGAGTTTCTTCTGATTTTCAGGGTTTGTAGTACATTGTTACATCTAGAGAGAATTTTAATCATCATCATCATCATCATGAACTATTTAGGTCTAGGCCCATTGGCTTGTCCTATTCTACCAGTAGTGCCCTAGTCACTGCCAAGGTGTTCCTGGTCTTCCCACCTCTTCTTTGGCCGGCCTCTTTCTCTTACACCTCTCGGTCTGTTCTTTAGCACCTGTTTTGGTATCCTTTTTATTTTCATTCTTTTTACATGGTCTTGCCATTTCTTCTGATATTTTACAGTCTTCAATTATGTTTTTGATTTTTAATTTCTTCCTTATTTCTTTTTTATTATTATTATTTTACCCTTTGCACTTACAGTGATGCAGGATTATCCTGCTTAGGGTTAGAGGAGGTTAGGACTCCTCTTTCAGCCATTTTTCCGGTTTATCCCCACTTCCAAGGCCCTCTGTGCAGAAGAATGTAACTGGTTTCTCTTAGATGGTTGTATGCCTAGAAGTGGGGTGTTAATGGCGTGGCAAGCGTCATGCTTCAACCAGACACTTTTTTACCCAATATTTACTGTTAATAAAGCCAGTAAATATTGGTACTCGTTTGGAAGGAAGGCTGAGTGAACCTTAGGATCGCCCTGAATAGGACATCATCGGATTAAAATCCCCAGCCATGCTTGGATTTGAACCCGGATTCCTCAGGTTCTTTATTTCTTATTTTTGTTTTCCTTATCACTTTTAGTATTGGTCTTAGGTACCTCATTTGGCCTGCTTGAATTCTTTGCCTATCTCTTTTTTTTTCAGTATCCAAGTTTCACTTCCATAGAGAAGTGTAGGTTTGCAAATGATGAGTCTAATTTTTGTTTCTGTAGTCATGTGTTGGAAGTGTCTTTTTATACAGTCATTGATTTTGTTGTATTTTGCGAACTTTGATTCAAAGTCCTCTTCCTGTATTGAAATTTTGTTACCTAGGTAGGTAAAACTTGACTCTTGTTCTATTATATTGTTTTCAATCGCTATTTTTGTCCTTATGTGATCCTTGCCTTTGAAGTCCATTGCTTTAGTTTTCATTATTGATATTGTGAGACCAAATTTTTCTATAATGTTGTTGAGTCTTATGCTGCCATTTGCAGTTCTTCCTCTGATGTCATTACAATTGCTTGGTCATCTGCATAAAGTATGTTCTTTATTTGTTGACCTCGCCCCATAGCAATGCTTCCTTTCACTTCCTTCTTCCACATCTTCATGATATAGTTCATATGTATATTGAACACTTGAGGTGATAGAGGGCAGCATTTTAGACATTGTTTTAAAAAAAATTATATACAATTAAATAAAAAGGAAAAATGAGTACTCACTACAAGAGGATTTGGCTCACCTGTTATTTTATATAATGTTGAATGACAGATTGAATTTGTGTGGTACCGACATTTTATGTGAGGCTTATTTTGTTCCATTTGGGAATTTCGGAGGGCAATCATTACATGAAATTAAAAAGACACTATTTTGTTTATCTAATATATTGATAGGATTTTTCTTACGTTGAATGAGGTTTTCTTTATTGTTTATAGAGTTGTGTATGGCAATGTTAAATATTTAACTTTATCATTAATACAAGGAATATATGGAAGTTGGAAATACATATCAAGTTTCATGTTTTCCTGTACATTTTATGAAGATTTTAATTTATTATGATATCCGCTGTTATAACGGATTTTATTTAATTTTTAACAAGTGAACCTTACTATAAATTTTAATGGACACTCATTTTCAGTTAGTAATTGAAAAACTGTTTCAAGATTAGTGCTGTGAAATTGCTTATCAGATAATTCTATAGCTAGGTCTACTAAATTGAAAAGATTAGCTTTTTTCTTACTTAGTGGATGAAAGGAATTGTATTAATTATTGTACCTGCGTGTACTGTTTTTGTGTACCAGTTAGTGATGGTTCTGTTTTGAGAACTAAATAGCAATTTCGCATTTTAAATACTTTCATCAATTTTTATTTTACATATTTTATATTTTTACTTTCCCGTATACGTACATATATACGGAGTAATATACGGAGTAATATACGTAGTATAGGGAAAGTTATGTAATACTGCGCGAAAAACGGCGAAATTTCGGCAGAAAAAATTCATTGCTGGGCCGTGATAACGTAAAAGTGGATAAATCCATTTGCTAAATTAAGGGGGGGGGAAATTCTCTAACACCTGGTGTAGGTAGAATCCCTGATGTGTGCGTCCTTCATACCGAAAAACCAATTGAAAGCAATCCGTCCGTCTGTTCGTTAACAACCCTAGCGTCTAAACCAAAAGTACGATTTCTTCCAAAATTAATATTTCCTAGTGGGTCGATCAGGTTCCACTCGAGGCGCCGCGATTTTGACAAACGTTCTTTAATATTTGGGGGTACTATACACGAATCTCCGCGGACATATTCAAATTTTTCTCAAAAATGGTTCCAATTTTTTTTCTTTAACTTGTAAGAATATAGTAAAATACACTTACAAAGGTAGCATAGGTCCTAATTTCACGGTTATCTCTGTATTTTCGAAAATTGCAAAAGTTTGAAATTTATTCAGCTTCATTCAACAACTACAAATCAATTTTTTCATCAAATAAAATTTGTTCTCCAGTAAAGATTTCTTTCATTAAGGTCATGCTCATTTTTATGAAAATTTTAGTCGTTTTCGCGCAACATTGCTTGCAATGTGTGCAATTTTAAAAAAGTTACAAAAACAAGATTTTCTCAAAAATGGTTTCAAATTTTTTTAAACTTTTGGTTAGGATAGTGATAAATGTACAGCATTAGATGACAAACGCCACATTGCTCTATTCTTTTGCTTTTTCATAAATTGCAAAACGTGTTTGACTTGCCTCTCACGTCGTTAATATTTACATTAGCATGTATGTACATGTATGTATGTATGTACATATTTTGCTTTTTTATTACAATAAATATCGTTCTTTAGATTAGACATTTTTTTGAACAGTGACGTTTTCTTACATTAATACAATACTCATCTATTTTAATGTTATATGATCTTTGAATAATGGAGTCAATAATTTATAATTAAATATTTAATGTCACATTGCCTGCTATACTACAATTATCATCGAATATCGTTCTTTGGATTTGACAGTGTTATTTTACTCTCTCGATTAACTATTATTACTTTCCCTATACTTTACGAACGTATAGTACAGGGAAAGTTATGTAATGCTGCGCGAAAAAACAGCGGATTTTCGGTCAGAAAGACTCTTATTACAGGGCTTTGGTAACGACATAGTGGATAAATCCAGTTGCTAAATTAAGAAAAAAAATCTAACACGTGGTGCAGCCAGAATCCCAGTTTGGTGGGTCATTGTAACCGAAAAACCAATTGAAAGCAAAACGTGTGTCCGTCCGTCTGTAATTTTCTTGTAAGAATAGAGTAAAATACACTTATTAAGGTGGCATAGATTCGATTTCCACGGTTAACTCTATTTTCGAAAATTGTGAAAAGTTTGAATTATATTCGGCGTCTTCCTCCAACTACAAGTTGCAGGGAGAGATTTTTCCTTCAAATAACATTTATTCTTCATAGTCAGTTCATCCTTTAGTGAGTTTTTCTCAAAAATGGTTTCAATTTTTTTAAAACTTTTGGTTAGGATAGTGATCAATGTACAGCATTAGATGACAAACGCCACATTGCTCTATTCTTTCGCATTTTTCAAAAATTGCAAAACTTTTTTTGACTACATGTGCTTTAAATAATGTCAAGTAAAGGTTTTAGAGTACTCAACCGTTTTCTGTGAAAACTACCTAAAAATTCCGCATTTTCAGAAACGCTTAAAGGTCATATTCTCATAAATGGCTTCACATTTTTTCTTCAAACTTTTGGAACGGATAGTGCTGATTGCAGTCTTTAATACGACGTAAAGTTCATTTTGAGGTATTTTGTTTTTGTTTTCTTCAAAAATGACACAAATGTAATTTTTTTGAAAGGTTTATCAAATCTATAATATGCACACTACCAGCAATTTGTAAACATTATATTTGTAAGTGCTTCAAATCACTTCAAAGTTTTTTGAGAACTCAAAAATATTCCTATGAATAAGAGCTTCAAATTTCTCATTTTTAGTAGCGCGTAAACGCCATTTTCTTAAAAACGGCTACAAATTTTTAAAAGAAAATTACCATTTAGGATGAAGTTTTTGTGTTCTTTAATAATCTAAAATTATAATTTCCGTTCTACAATTAGGAAACCGAAAAATGAAGAAAATGTCAAAATAATATACCTTGTACGCCGATAGATGGCAGCTGGTTTTCTCCATTAAATGTATTTATCAAACTAAAGGTACTGCTTTTTTTTTTTTGAAAATACGAGTAGCTTTTGTATAATTTCGTGACAAATACAATAGCCTGCTGCAAATTTATTGCGCTTCAGACAGCCGGATGCGTCGCAAATTAGAATTTGCAATTTTGTATACTATTTCTTTGTTCGTTTTTACATTCGTTCTTTTGTTATACATTTACACACTCATCTTTAAAGAAATTATTTATTTTGAAATATTCGAAATAAAAATTGCTAGCTCTTTAAGGGAGTATCGACAATGCATAGAATGCAACAATTGAATTCCGTTCCGCTGTCGCGAATATCTGTGAATTACGTGTCATTGTGACTTGATATCAGGCTTCTTTTTCCAATATAAGTTTACAAAACTTTTGTATTAATTTTTATGCAGTTATAGAATTCACATAGTTTTGACAACACTGCGATGGAAACAATGAGTTGTTACTTCTTGGTTGAATTGGACATTTTCAAATAATAGCTAAGATTTTAGTAGGGCAGAAAGTGCAATATTTCAATCCTACGTAGCTGTTTCCAATAATACGGGAAAGTATGTGCTGTTGTAGCTCCACTAGTTTGACAATACGTTTTGTTTGTGTAGTTTGTCAAGTTTTTAATATTGCAAGCATATTCTTGTTATTTAATACCAGGCATTTTGAAAACTTCATTATTAGTCTAATGTAGTATATGGAAAAATATTTTTAACTACAGGAAAGTTTTAAAACATGTTTCATATTTAATTCCTTGGCCAATTATTGAATTATGTCATTTCTTTCACTTGACAGAAGCTCTTGTTCTGAAAGTGAATTTACTTTTGTCACAAAATGATTCAGAGTTCTTCAAAGCAAAACGCATTTCAAAATCAGGGAACTATGTGAAATTACATGTTTTGAAAAGTAGACGTATAAATACTGAATCAGATAGCTTTTTTTGCTGTTGAGACTGAAAAGGTTGACTGATTTTCTGCCATTTTGCAGGCATTGATCGTCGACTTCCCTTCCTCACCTGCAAAGAAGCCTTCAAGTGAATCAATCATCAGGGGCAGTGGTGAGTCAAAAGTTTTATTTAGTCGTGCCGAAGTAGCAGTAGCAGTGCCAGTAGCAGTGCCGAAGCTGATGTGTGATCTGGGAGCCTTGGAATACCCTTATTATTTTTCAACAAAATCTGTCGTTATGTGTGCTATTTTTTTCAATATTTTTTACCGAATCGTTCAAGAAAATGAAATGTTTACGATTCCTGGCAATTTCGAGTCCATCCACGCGTTGCACAATATCTTCCGTTCTATCAAAATCTGCTGAATGCGCGAAACAAGCTGAAGGTGCAAGACAGGGAACGACATCGAGGCACACAAAGGAACAATTCATTCAAGATATTACTTATTAATGTTTTGAAGGAATCATATTAATTTTTAATGTTAATAGTGATGTAATTGTATTGCCAATAATTCTACAAATTCATGCACACAGCGACAATCGCGGGCTGTCCCGTGTCTTGAATATGAAATGCTGAGTGTTTTGTTAATACAAGAAGGCAAGCATTAACGCAGTATTTGTATTGAACATGACATCTAGACATAACTTACTTGAAAAAATATGATTAATAATAGTAGACTGCCAGTGATGGAGGCGAGTGTTCACAGCCATGACACTTACCTTTGCAATTAATAGTCACAAAATTGTACATTCAACTCATAGCAATCAATCTTGATACTGTTGCATTCCAAAAGCCACATTCATTCACCCTGCCATTAGCATCAATGAGCTCAAAACTAACAACTCACTATGCGATATACACAAAAGAAATGTTATCGAAGCGCACAATTTTATTTGTAGCGTGAGAGCAATGCTGCAGTAAGGTGTGTTCACATTCACAGAGAATGCAACGTGAAATCAGTTGTCCAACTACCGCTGTGCGAGATGAATACAACTAGTTTCGAGCAGCGTTCGTTCTTCGAGACAGCCGTTCTCCATGGAAGATGTGCTTGACAATGTCACAGGGAATAGGTGGAAGTTCTTGGGAATAGTGCCCTTCCATTCCGGACAGTCGCTAGATGGTCACGAGGATTTCTGCGAGGACGCGTAGCAACCAGTGACCAGCAACGCACGTGGCGACCTGTGAGTGTGCGGACAGACGTGGCATGTGCAGTAATCGAGCACCTGCCGAATTGGGCCTTTAGAAAGAGAAATAATGCTTTTGGAATGTTGTGAACTCGTATATGCTAAAAGGCTTTGCAACAGGAAACCGCTACTGTCATTTCAAATACTTTAATAAATATAACGACACCAAAATTGTCGTTCTCATATGTCCATGAACTGAATACTCTGCCCTTTCATGCGTATATTTTGCCTTTTCCACCCTTACCCGGATTCTCGCAACAAAAAATAGTGCCATATGACTTATGTACCAATCCTCGTAGTATGCATTCACGTCCCGGCCAGGCAAATTCACCTCTTCACCTGACGTTGTAGGAAAGTAGAGGGAGTTGTTTGTGTGATTTTTGTTCGTGTAAGTTTTCTTTATGAAACAATTAATGAAGCTAAAGATTAGTGTTGTAGAGAATGCTCAACTATGGGCCATTCCCATAACTTGTAAACGGTTCGTGATATCGAAATGTAGTTTTCGCCCAACAATGCAGAATTATGAGGCAAGTAATACGCCATAGAAATAGAGATACGTAGTAAAACGTGTTAAATATGAGGAGACTACTGAAATCTGCATCAAAGCAGAGAAGACCATGAATGGAACTTTCAAGGTCAGAATTATCGAAAGATACAAAATTGTTTCTTTTAAAATTATTGATACAATAGTGACTAAGTTGGTATATAGGTTTCAAGAATTTGAAAACTTTCATTTTAGTGAATTTCTTGACGAAAAGCAGTTTTCCACCTTCAAAACGTTCTTTCATTCAGAAAAGTTTTCTTTCATAATAAAACAATATCCATTCTTTGGCAGTGACCAGCTTCGAAATGAACTGACAAATGTATATTGATAATGCACAATACATGCCTGCAGATTGATGCTGAAGAATTTGTTGGACAAAATGGTTAGAAAAATTTAAAGACAAAGTACGGGATACAGCTCAGCCTAACTTTCTCTGTATCTATCATAATGGGAAAGGAATAGAATTACATTAAAGGGAGTAAAGACATTCTTTAGAAATTCCATGGGAAATATCAGGATAGGTAATTTCAGTACACTGGCAATCGAGAAGTGTCTGCCAAATTAACTTTGCAGAAACGACAGCTTTAAAGAACAATTCATCGACGTTTTTCTGAACAGAAAAACCTATGAATGGAGCTAATTAAAAAAATTAAGATCTTCAGTCTATCCAACTGCATGACTAGCTTCGCCGCTTCTTCGTAGTCTCTCTTGCTTTTGATTGACCATGAAATGCCAATTCACGTACAAAGTTGAATGTGTTGCATGATATGCGAAAGACATTAGTTTATGTTTTAAACGACATTTTTCATATTTTTTTCATATTCGGGACCTTAGTACGTATAGTAGTATACGTACGTATAGTACAAGGAAAGTTACGTAAAAAACGGCGCATTTTCGGCAGAAAAACTCATTACAGGGCCCTGGTAACGAAAAAGTGGTTAAATCCAGTTGCTAAATTAAGAAAAAAAACCCTAACACGTAATACAGCCAGAATTCTTGTATTGTGGGTCCTTGGTACCGAAAAACCAATTGAAAGCAAAACGTCCGTCCGTCCGTCTGCCTGTGAACAACGCTTGCGACTAAATCGCTCAGCCAATTTTCTTCCAAAATTGATACTCCCCGATCGATCTGGTAGATCTTGTGGCCCCTTTCATTTAAAACGGATATTTTAATTTTGGCGGGTACTTTACAAGAAGACCCCCGGATATTTTCAAAATTTTCTCAAAAACAGCTCCAATTTTCTCTTAAATTTCTTATAAAAATAGAGTAAAATACTCTAATTAAGGTGGCATCGGTCCGGTTTTCACGGATAACTCTGAATTTTCGAAAATGTCGAAAGTTAGAACTTTATTTGGCTTTTACAAAATTGCAGATAGAGATTTGTCCTTCAAATAAAATTTGTTCTTCATAGTGAGTTCTTTCTTTAAGGACATGCACATTTTTTTGGAAATTGTAGTTTTCGCGCATTATTGGGTGCAATATGTGCAATTTTAAAAAATACGCAAACAAGATTTTCGAAAAAACAGCTCCAAATTTTTTCTTTAAATTTCTGGTTGGGATAGTGCCAAATGTACTCTATTAGATGACATAAGCGCCATATTGCCCTATTATTTGTTTTTTTCAAAAATTGCAAAAATGTAATTTTTTTGACTTGCCTCTCACGTCGTTAATATTTATACTAGCGACGATTTGTTGACGTTATTGTACTAATGAGTACATGTGCTTTAAATAATGTCAAGTAAAGTTTCTCGAGAATTCAACCGTTCTCTGTGAAAACTAGCCGAAAATTCCCCATTTTTAGAAACGCTCAAACGCCATTTTCTCATAAAGGCTCCAAATTATTTCTTCAAACTTTTGAAACGGATCGTGTTGATTGCAGTCTTTAATATGACGTAAAGTTCATTTTGAGGTATTTTTTTGTTTTCAAAAATTACACAAATGTAATTTTTTTGCAAGGTTTCTCAAATCGTTAATATGCACATTACCAGCAATTTGTAAACATTATTTTATTTGTGAATGTAAGTACTTCAAATGAAGTTTTTTGAAAACTCAAAAATTGTCTGTGAAAAAATTGAAAAGAAAATTGCCATTTTTGTCGAGGTTTTTGTGTTCTTTAATATTCTACTATTATAATTTCTGTTCTATGATAAGGAAACCGAAAAATTAAGAATGTTTCAAAAAAATGTACTTTGGGCAGCGATTGATGGCAGCTGGTTGTCTCCATGAAACGTATTTTCAAAAATTCATCTTCAAATGAGGTCATGCCAATTTTTTTGAAAATACGAGTAGTTTTTCTATAATTTCGTGACAGACATAATAGCTCTTTGCCAATTTACTGCGTTTCAGACAGCCGAATGCTTCGTAAAGTAGAATTTGCAATTTTGTATAGGATTTCTTTGTTCTACATTCGACCTTTTGTTATACATTTACACATTAATCTTTCAAGAAATTATTTATTTTGAAATATTGGAAATAAAAATTGTTAGCTCTTTAAGGGAGTATCCACAATGCATGGAATGCAACATTTGAATTCCGTTCCGCTGTTGCGAATATCTGAATTACGTGTCATTGTTGTGACTTGATATGGCTGTATGGTTTCAGGCATATTTTTCCAATGCACGTTTACAAAACTTTTGTATTATATTTTTATTCAGTTGTAGAATTCACGTAGTTTTGACAACATTGCGATGGAAATGGAGAGTTGTTCGCTTCTTGGTTGAATTGGACGTTTTCAAATAATAGGTAAGACTAGCGTACCCGTGCGAGAACTCTCGCATATTAAATTGCACCCCCTTCCCTATCTTTACAATTCCATATTCAGACGGAAAGCTGTTGACAAAACGTGTTAATTGGTTTAAAAATGTAATGGTAACTTCCGATGTATTTACAGAATATGAAAGAGAAACAATGAAATTGATGTTTGAAAAGAAATTTTGAATAAATTCAGTATTATAGGCAAATAGTCTTGTAACAATTCACACCACTTTCTTAGAAATAGCATGTGAAATAATTATACAATCTTCCTTGACAGATTTTCGCTTTCCTTGATAGCCATATAGACTTTTTCTGATAGTTTTTACTCTTGAGAAAGCTACGTAAAGTTTACCTTGCAAAAATACAGCATCGAGCAAGTACTACTCTACTCTTTAGAATATTATTTAACTTTATTACCGAATTGAGAGGAACATCCTTGCAATTCAGTGGCCCAGAAAATCAAGAAATTAGTTCAATTTCACTTACAGTTGCAGATTCTGCACGTCTCCGAATAGGTGTTGTATCGAGAAGTGCCGGACCAACAAAATGTAAAATGTCCCAGAAGCTCTCATTCTATAGATTATGGTGCGAAGAATATTACTGTGAGGCCTTTGGCCCGAAAATTACAAAATTTTAGTCTCTAGAACGCTTCGTTTAGGTCTTATTAAGTTAAATAGATTTTTAAAATTCTGCTAGTGTTGCAAGTTGCATTTGACGTGAATATTGAGATGTCTTTTTTTCAACAAATCCTTCATATTTTTAAAGTCCAAGTGCCATTTGCCACGCCTCCGCGAAATTCTTTCTTTAGAGACCTCATTCGTAGCACACAAGAGCCGCAAAATGCGTGTATACTACTGAAATAACACAAGAGAGGATTTTATGTAATATAAACAAAAAGCATGATTTGATGAAGCAGCATCTGGACTATCGTATGATGTTAAAACTGTAATTTCGCCTTTGTTGTCTAAGAAATATTTAATACAAACTTCATCTAACATTAATGAACCAATGCAATCTGATTCCTGCAATGTTTCGCATTTTTCCTTAGCACGCTTCAAAATATTCTTCTCTGTTCTTTCTGTGAGCTGATCTTACACACAGAGTACATTTTTTAACTGTTCCTAGCTGTGGAGAGATAACATATCACGATTTCATTAATAGTAGTTTATGCAATTAGTTTATAATGTTGACCTTTTTTGCACGAATAAGAAAATAGTCTATTACTAAACGAACGACGAAAGAGTGAGTTTAGTAATAGACTATTTTCTTATGAGTGCAAAAAAGGAACATTATAAACGAGTTGCATACGCTATTTTTTTGTATAACATCATTATAAAGTTATAAATGAAACGAAGTAAGTGTAAGTAAAGTTTTATAGTTGGCAACATGGATGTTGGTATTATGACGTCACAACTGTGACAGCGGAGAGCCGATTCACGCGCGCATTCGAATGAAAGATGGCGTCGTTACCAATGGTAGTTTTAGAAAAAGCCTCGAAGGCAGAAGAAAGTTTAATACCTAAAAAAGTCGAGTGCATTGTATGAGAAGGAATATATAAAATTTAGGAAGTGGATGGAAACAAATAATGTAAATATTATATGCGAGACAGTTGTTCTGGCATATATATCTGAGTTGGTAAGTTTGTCATACTTTTTATGATAGTGTCGTGTGTGTGTATGATAGTGTCCTAGTGTCGAGTTTTCATTTTCTAATTTATGTTATTTTGAAGTCTGCAGTATGTAAGGCATCATCTTTGTGGTGCAGTCATTCAAAATTGAAGACTATGCTGAAAATTAAAGATGGAATTGACATCTCTGCTTATAACAAAGTTCAGTTATATATGAAACAAGCTAATGTCGGCTATGAAGCTGAAAAATCTATGATATTTTCGAACGATGATGTGAGAAAAGTTTTAGTGGAAGCAGATGATGAGAAATCTCTTAATGAAGGTAGAATAATAATATTTTGTCTACTTTCTGAAACCGGTTCTACAGATCTGTCTTTCTAGAAGTTCGTCATGACGTCATGTCGCGTTTAATAATGGCGATGACGTCATGTAGCGTGCGATAATATACTGGATTATGTACGATTCGGGGTATCGAAATGGGTCGTTTATAATGATGGTATACAAAAATAGTACATTATGAAACGACGATGTAATGATGGGTATTAATACACAAGTGTGAAGTTTACGATACTCGCTCGTTCCTCGCTCGTATCGTAATTTCACACTCGTGTATTAATACCCATTACATCAAGTTTCATACGGTACTTTTTACTTTCCCGTATACGTACGTATACACGGAGTGATATACGTAGTATAGGGAAAGTTATGTAATGCTGCGCGAAAAAATGACCAATTTTCGGCGGAAAAAAAATTCATTGCCGGGCCGTGAAAACGAATAAGTGGATAAAACCAGTTGCTAAATTAAGAAAAAAAAATCCCCCAACACGTGGTGTAGCCAGAAACCCTGTTTTCTAGGTCCTTGATACCGAAAACCCAATTGAAAGGAAAACGTCCGTCTGTCCGTCCGTCCGTCCGTCCGTCTGTCCGTCTTTCTGTCCGTCCGTCTGTCCGTCTTTCTGTCCGTCCGTCTGTCCGTCTTTCTGTCCGTCCGTCTGTCCGTCCGTCTGTGAACACTGCTAGTGCCTAAACCATACGTACGATTTCTTCCAAAATAGATATTCCCCGGTCGATCTGATTCTAGTCGAAGCTTTAAGATTTTGAAAAAGATTCTTAAAAATTTGGGGGTACTTCATATGAAGGCCCCCGGGTTTTTTCAAAATTTTCTCAAAATACGGCTCCAAATTTTTTCTTTAAATTTCTTCTATGAATAGAGTAAAATATACTTTTTAACATGGCATAGGTCCGATTTTCACGCACAGCTGTGAATTTTCGAAAATTGAGAAAGTTTGACTTTTTTTCGTCGTCTTTCTCCAACTACAAAATTGAAGATAGATTTTTTCTTCAAATAAAATTTGTTCTGCATATTGAGTTCTTTAATAAAGGTCAAGTAAATGTTTTTAAAATTAGGTTGTTTTCGTGCAATATTGCGTGCAATATGTGCAACATTAAAAAATTACAAAAACGAGATTTTCTCAAAAATGGCTCCAAATTTTTTCTTTAAACTTTTAGTAGGGATAGTGGTAAATGTACTCTATCAATGACATAAAAGCCATTTTGGTCTATCGGTTGGTTTTTTCAAAAATTACAAAAATGTAAATTTTTTTACTTGTCTCTCACGTCGTTAATATTTACATTATCGGCGATTTTTTCACATTATTATATTTACGAGTATATATGCTTTAAACAATGTCAAGTAAAGTTTCTCGAAAACACTACAGTTTTCTGTGAAAAGTAGCTCAAATTTCGGCATTTTCAGAAATGCTCAAACGCCATTTTCTCGTATATGGCTGCAATTTTCTTCTTGAAACTTCTGTAACGGATAGTGCTAATTACTCTTTAGTATAGCGTAAAGTTTATTTTGAGTTTTTTTTTTCGAAAATTACATAATTGTAATTTTTTTGAAAGATCTCTCACATCTTTAATTTGCACATTACGAGCAATTTGTAAAGATGATTATATTTGTGAGTGTAAGTGCTTCAAATAACTTCAAATAAAGTATTTTGAAAACTCAAAACTTTTCTGTGAAAATGAGGTTCAAATTTCGCATTTTTTGTAGCGCTAAAACGCTATTTTCTCTTAAACGGCACATCTTTTTTAAAAGAAAATTGCCATTTATGACTAGGGTTTATTGTTCTTTAATATTCTAAAATTAATGTTTCCGATCTACCAATAGGAAACCGAAAAATTAAGAAAATCACATAAAATGTACTTTTGGCGGTGATAGATGACAGCTGGCAAGAAAGAGTATGTGGCAATTCCGTGTAGCTAGCGAAGACCCAAGGAAATAGAAAATAATACGGGAAAGTCTGTGCCATTCTGTAGCACCACTAGTTCTACGACTTATGGTAACTTTTATAAGTTAAACTTCTCCACTGAATCGTTTCGTGGCAGTCGACACTCAAGATTCAGCCAAGGCCACCTAGCGGACACCTCACTACCCTACATCCGCAGGTGGCTGTGTTTTACCAGAGCGCCGGCGAGTAACTTCAAAAGTTGCGGCAATAATATTCCGATGTCCGTATTTTCGCATTTTCTCTCATTTTTGGAAACGTCAACACTATCAGAAAGAACCATCATTCACTAAATATTTTAAACTAAAGAATTGGCAGGTTTTTAAGGACAACCACACGAAAATAACGCAAAATGACTTTCGTTCAGATCTTTTAACCTCTCTGATAGTTCTCTTCAATAAATACCACTGCGCTAGTCAAATAAGATCAAAGTGAAATTACGATCCAATTTATTTTTAACAATATTTCACGTAAACATTATTACTAATAAAATAAATTAAGACTGAGAAGCTTAATACAATAGTTAATGCAATTTGAACATTCACACTCGAACGAAACATTTACTGCAACGATTCTCACTGATTAATGAAGTGACAATACTTGGTTTGTAAGCGTCTCTGTGATTGGTCAAGAACCTGTATCATAAAGAAAACTATCGAAATGACCATCATTATGCAACTGGTTGCAGCCATCCAAAGACAGCGTTATACAATGGGAGTAGAAAAAAAATTGTATGTGTGAGGGAAATACGAAACAAAATACTGCAGAAAGACAAATCAGTATTGTATCTGTAACACTGTTCTTCAATGATTAATAAATCAATATACTTAATAATAAATTTAACTTGCTAGTACATAACATCTAGATCTTTTACTGACATGCTTAATATAGCATTACTGAATGTACCAAAAGAAAAGTCTTCATAGTTTTCGTGCAAACGGTTGAACTTGTTTTCTGCAAATATTCTTGCAAATACAATATTATGACTGAAGACGCTGATTGAAAAGTTGACCGAATCGCTGCCGATAGCGAAAATACTGGCACGTACCAAACCGGTTAATCTCGGGATTACTGTGCACCGACTTGTTCACTATTATACCAGAGCAGGATATCGCTTGCCTTGACACGATCCATTTCACTTCCATTCGGTGCGCAGGGATGTTATCGTTCGCCGGACAGGAATCGTTATATTGTTTTTATTACCAACCTAAAAGGATAATCTTCACTCTTCACCGTTCAGAATCGTCCATTCTTTGCCAATATTGTTTCTTTCTTCTTTTTCCGACGAAGAACATCAAAAGATGTAAAAGCTTTCTCTGTCAATTATAGTTTGACGTAGTTCGCGGCCTCCTGCGCCAAGGCTTGTGATAGAAGTGGTATCGGTAATTTTGGTAAGCGCCATACCAGAAAAATGTAATGTCTGATAACATCTCTTTTTGTAGATTCAAATGCGGGGAACAATTCTTTGTGGCCTTCGGCCTCAAAAGTGTAAGTTTTAAAGCCCTAAAATGCATTTTTAGGAATTATTTAACTATATAAGTTTTTACAATGGGGCCATGTGCTGCGGATTGCATTTAAAACGAATATTTGGATGAGTTTTTTTCAACAAATCCTTTACATTTTGAAAGCGAAAGGGCAATTCGTCACGTTTCCGTGAAATTGTTTCTTTAGAGACCTCATTCATAACGATTGGTTGCGTGTGAGAGCCGCAACGGAAAGGTATACGACTGAAATAATACAGGAGAAATAGGTAAGAAGTTTGTAGGGCAGGAAGTGCAATATTTCAATCCTACGTAGTTGTATCCAATAATACAGGAAAGTATGTGCTGTTGTAGCACCACTAGTTTTGTTGACTTGAATTTCCTCTTTAAACGGAAATATACATGAAAAAACTTGTGTGGAAGATATTCTTACTGGTATGAAGTCCGTACATAATAAGAAATTTGAAGCAAGAAACTTGAAAGGGTATTTTGAAAGAATTGAATTAATTTATTATTTTTCTTAATTCGTATTCTATAGTTATGGATGAATTTATTAATTGTGAATTTTATTATGAATTTTTTGATCTTTCATTTTTTCGTAATTCCACCAATGAATATAGTAAAACAGAGGAGCTTACGGAGCTCAAGAAAATATGCTGTCAGCGTCACATAAGTTCCTGTTCTTTACAATAAATAACGATTTGTAAGCAATGCAGTAATGTATTTCTCTTTAGACAATTTGAACTCGTGAAACCAATGGTTTACGATTATGGTAACAAAACAAAGATTTCACTTGTGAAAATGACACCAGAGCATTTAATAAAGCATGAAATGGGACTCGCAGATGATCAAATAGCTAACTGCTGCCACCACTCACGTAAATATAACATTGAGGTCCAGCAAACCCCAAAGACACTTCCGCACTCTACTGCGAGGTTAGTAGCAGACTTACAAGGCGGCAACTGTGCAAACCCTTCCCAAACGTACTAACTGAATTTACGTGGGAGTAAAATATCCCGAATATTTATTTTCCAATTAAACTTATATAAAGAACTTTGGTTGGGGTCCAATAGACTCCAGGGTTATATTTAAAGGTTAAGAGCTCCATATATCTGTTGGTCAATTACTTGAACGACATTTATTCAGAAACACACTTTCGCTACACATTTGTCATAGAGTTAGAGATTTTTATGGTGAACATTTGCAGGTCCCTTGCACTCTTCAAAGCATCGCAAACCTTACAAATGAACGTATCGAAATAGTTTCCTGTAATAACACGAAATGGAGCGTAACTCACGGAGTGCGCGTTCAGTTCACGCGTTGCGCGTCATCACAGAGGAAAGGACAGAGGTTTTTGTCCAGTTTCCCTGATCCATTGAGCACATGCTGAGATGGCCCCTTGTTTTGCTTCTGGACGTAAATGTAGCTTCACTGTGCGCACGTTCTGTTGAGCACTCCTTTTGCTTGTAATGGTAGGAGTAGAATTGACGTTCATTACTATTTGTTAGCAATGCAGAAAAATCAAATCAGTTCATTCACCGTTGAAATTGATTTTCTATAACTTGGGAACAAACATTTTTTCAAATTTGAATTGTTCTAAAATAATAATATATTTTTTTAAAATTCTTCTTTTTACTAGTTTTTCAAATGTTGGTTTTTTTGTGTCTCAAGAAAATGTGCGCAAAGAATCTCTTTCCCCACACGCCATATACAGTTTTTACTGTTTTTGACCAAATAAATAAATAAGTGTCATTCCATATTAAATCAACACAGTTTTAATTAAAATTTTACCTCACCATTTTAGATTCAGATGAAATTTGACACATAGGTAGTATTAATGGAGAATAAGAAAACTTCAAAATTGTGTTCCCGAAAATTTTTAAATCGATGTAGAACCTCACCAAATTAAGATAGAGAGCTGGAACAGGTGTCAATTTGCAGCTTTCTTTGTGGCCTTTTATAAGATATACAACTCGATGGGAATTGCGTTGAATGCGTAATGGGCATTACGCCCTGAGGAAGGTCGCAGAATGGCGACCGAAACGTCGGCACCTTTGCCATGGACGCGGCGTCACCCGGACAGCCAACTTAATATTGACTCCGGCCGCGGAAGCCTACGCTCTCAAAGTCTCTACTCATTACAAATGGTACAGCATTTGGTGCGAAAAATAAATATTTTTATGCAATTTTAATCATAAATTTAACAGTTATAACTCCTTTCAATAAGATACATCATGTCACAACAATGACATTTAATTCAGAGAAATTCGAGAGCGCGAAACGGAATTAAATTGATGTATTTTAAAATGCATGCATGCTAAATATTTTCATGGAAATATCAACGTAAATTAGATAGTTATAACTCTTTTTCATACAGCTCCATCATGCCACAACAATGACACGTAATTCACAGATGTTCGCGAGCGCAAAGTGAATTCATTGTTGCAGTCCTTGCATTGTCGTTATTCCTTTTTTTATTTATTCTAGCTTGGCCATTGGCCCTCTGCAGCCGCATAAGATAAATATATTAGTAGTAGATATATACATAGATAATCTAGTTTTAGATGAACAATATCGTGCTTCATGAGAAAAGACTCGCCAGTTCTAGTCTATGGGGGATGGAAAAATTCTCTTGGTAGCGTTCTGTTTAATCTTTTGCGATGAGGATTTTGCGTACCTAAATGAAAGTGAATGGCGGAAGGGATCTTAATATTTTGGGATAGAATTTTGCGGCTAAGAGGGAGAAGTGGACGGGCATGGGTGTAATGCCAAGTTCAATATGTAACTGCGAACCAGGGAGCTTTAGTGATGGTCCGTAGAATCTATTTTGATAAATTTGCATTTTGTTGTTTGTTTTGGCAGCGGCAGCCCAGACTGGGGAAGCATAGGAAAGTATGGATCGTATCATTGCTTTATAGAGGTGAGTAGCCACATGTAATTGTGGGGGGGGGGATGATTTTTTGAAAATTGGATATAATTGGTGGACTCTACTAGTCTCTATTCTGAGAGCAATTAATTATTTTTACTTATTTCAAATATTCCAAAATAAACAATTTCTAAAATATTAATGTGTAAGAGTGTAACAATAGTTCGAATGTAAGAAACGAAGAAAGAAATAATGTACAAAATTGCACATTCTAATTTACGACGCACCCAGCTGTCCGAAGCGCAGTAAATTTACAGCGGGCTATTATGTTTGTCACAAAATATTAGAAAAACTACTCTATTTTGAAAAAATTAAGCATGACCTTATTTAAAGATGTTTTGATCAATACGTTTAATTGAGGAAAAATTGTATTTTTAAAATTGTAGTTGTAAGAAAACGACGAAAACAAAGTCCAGTCAATTCCGAGCGGGCTATTGTTTGTCAGGAAATAATAGAAAAACCACTCATATTTTCAAAAAATTCAACTTGACCTTCTTTGAAAATCTGCTTTTAATGAACATATTTCATTAGGAAAAACAATTCATTAAGCAAAATAATTCATTATGCAAAATATGCAGTGCCAGAGGGGAAAAGGGGTGCCTATTAAAATACTAATACCCCCAAAGACTGAATTTATAATTCCTCTTGCTATTTCAATTGAATTTACCCATGGCCGGATTTAGATGTGGGCCAAGCACGGAACCATTCGGCAATCCTTGCGACAAGTATTTGAATAATTAAAAAACACTATTTATGATAGAATAAATTCTTGCACGTGCAGATATAAATTAAATTACAAATGCTCATTTTTAATTTCAACAAGTGACATTTTTAATTTCTTATTTACAGAAACATGTTTAGTTTTTTATCTTTCCATTCAATCTATTTTAAAATTGAAACTTTGTAGTTCAGTAAACTATTTGGTGAATGAAATAAATAAAAGATGTCCTCCGGTATCAAATGTATATTTAACCATAAGATATTTTTGATGGCGTAGCGATCATCACCAGAGCTTGCAGCGTGCCGATCCTGAGCGGAAGCGAAGTTCTGCTTAAATATATATTTGATAGCAGACAACTCCTTTTATTTAATTATTAAGAGGCATCTACCGCACTCGCAATCTTTTTAATATTTGATTAATGTTTATTTTAAAGATGAAACAATGAATGAAGTTTTTAGATTACTTATTAAAAGAATCTGAGAATGGGCACGGCCTTCTTATTTTGATAGTTTTCATTGAATTTTTTATTTTTATTTTTTTTTGTCAAAAGCACTGGCAAACTGTGTAACGTGCTACGGGGAGAAGTGTTTTATGTGCACGTTTTAATAATCCTGTGATCTCCACCCTAAGGTATATTCTAGTCGACTTTTGTATACTGTACAGAAACAAATGGTTGATTTAACAACAGCGCACAAGTATTTTATGATTTCAACGCATTTGATGCTGTACTGAAGGTATAAAAATTATATAAAGTATCAAGATTACCCATCTTCTCATAATGAGTAATATCAAAGAGATTCGTTTGGAATATTAATTGAATTGAATTTTTCATTCAGATCGCTTAAATCATTGTATCCATCACATTTCAGTTTTGGTGAATATCTGGATAATATCAAAGGCAATATTCTCCAGGAGTGAGGATCTTTTAATTGCCCCAGAAGATGCGAAGGAATGCAAGGTCTCTTGCCGAGGACTTGTCGCTCGATTTGAATGAAGTTCGTTTCGAGCGCGGTGTTGCCGAGTTGCACGTTACCGTCCGAGTTCAGGAACGAAGCACAGGGCCTTACTGGGCTTCTACGGTAGAGAATCGTCCTCCCCAGTTTTAAGATCTCAGAACTGTTTTAAATCCTCGTGAACTTTTCATAACAGCGATTACATTTGTAAAGTAATACGCCGGATAATTACATATTCACCACAAATTGTGGAGAGTATCATTAGAATGTATTAATGGTTGTAGGGAGGGATGCGTTCGGCTGTTGGATCGGCCGCATCTACGGTGCCACGTGCTTCGCCTTCCGCATCGTACTTGGGGTTGCCAGAAATGGTTCGAGGAAATGCCTGTGGGAGGGGATCTTGAGTAATAACGATATTCTCGTGTGTAGTGCATCCGTACCAGCGTTGCCAGATTATTTTTCGTCTAAGCCGAACTAGATAATTTCATAGATGTTTGGAAATGCAAACTTGAGGTTAAACTAGTGGTGCTACATCATCACATACTTGTGTGATTCTTGTTGACGATTGAAGTAATAAAAAAAGCGTAAGGTGCAAAATCCTCCCGGGAAACAGCGGATTCCGCCCAGTGGACGGACTCCCGCAAAATGCATTTTCTCCCCACAAGTCGACGCTTGTTTCTCGCCCAATGGGCGGTATTTCGCCCAATATGGCAGCCCTGTGCACGTGGTGAAAATAAATGAACTATTTCGTTCTTTTGAACTAGTTCAACGAACTAATAAAATGTGTGAAAGAAATCTGACATACTTTAAGACAATATGGGAAGCACCTTGCAAGGAAACGTATTTTTGTGCCATTTGTGAAACTGGTTTTAATTAAAATTAAATAATATTATTCTATTATTTTTCTATTGTGGTTATTCTTAGTATACTATTCGCAGATTGAAGTTTGCTTTTCAACAAACCCATTTCTGTCGCTTGCTTCAATGTTTCTCTTGAACTTCAATTCTGCGGAACAGAAACGGCAATAAATGTTTAAAATATATTTAAGTTGCGCCATAATAATTCTATTATGCACTAATTTATTATTTTTAACAATGTTATAATGACGTATTTAAATATTTTGCATAATTTCTTTTTAAAAGTATCGTAGAGTCGAAACTTCTGCGCTGGGCGTGGGGTACGTCTGGCAACACTCCCAATGACGCCTATCAGCCTCATTGTCGGTTGGATCGATTTCGCGATAAATGAAGACAGATTTCGTGGTGGAGAACAGTCGCAATGAAGATCGCAAACGGAGTTCACTCGAGCAGAAGCGAGAACCGCCGCGCCTTCGGAGCGTAAAGCAGAAACTCAGTGCACTCGTGTTGATGATGCCCGAAAGCAGAACGTGCAAAAACGTGTTTCGTTACAAATGTGAATGAATTTAGAACGGATATATTTACAACGCATGGAACTATCTTGTTTTTCAAATTATGTGTCATAAAGTGCGGATGAATGGTTAGTCGTCCAGTAGCGTTTTGGACGAGACATTAGTGAAACCTGTGGCAAATGCGGAAAACAAACAGCGTTCTCAGCCTCTTCTGGGGCAAAGTACCAGCGCTACAGCCAACAAATCTTTAAGGACCTCTGCAGTTACGGTGAGTGTGAATATTTCAGTTAAAAATTTAAATAATGTTAAATTAAAAAAGTTAATTTTTAGCGAGATACTGATTAATAGACCCTGGATTCTCATTCATTAAAGATGTTAAAAATGTGCGCGCAACCACGCACTGAAAATAGCCAATATATAAGCTTAAAACTAAGAAAATGCGGTGGAAAAATGGGTAACAACAGTTAATATTTTCGTATAGGTAATCTTGATTTCACTCCACTGTAAACATATCCTGTAATAAAAATATATTTTAAAACATTTTCACAGGAACAAAAAGTGAAAAATTGAGGGGACCAATAGGATAATTACAAGACGAAATAACATTCATTCCAGTTCAGAAGTGCATTTGCACGAATAACGTTCACAATCTTATCAGAATATTGGTAACTAGTGAGATCCCGTGCGATTAAATCGCACGGTTAGTCAAATAACCTAACTGTTTTCTGCTTAAATTCTTTTTTTGTATTCCAGCATTATAAACGACCTAACCTCACTAAGATCACTAATTAACCTCTCATATTTCAAGATTTCTATTCAATGTAGAAAACCACGTTCACGTGCTTACACAACCTACACTAAATTGAAACAAACAAAAATGCTTGAGATTGTATTTCCCGCCACCGTCCGAGTGTAATTTTCTTCCGATAGATCGTGCGGCAATCAGATATTACAGATCCCGAATTACTACTTTTTTTAATATTTAGGTATTTTTAACGCCCTTTTTCAATACGAATGTCACATGTGCAGGTGAAAAGAAACACGATTTTTCAATCCATTGCTTCTTTATACAGATCGGTTTCGTATGTCGCCCAATTTATTGAAAAGACCAAACAGCCCTTTGAGAAATAATATATAAGATATTATGTTGGTATTGTCCATTGCCAAGACTTAATTCACTTTTCTTTTGAAAGAGAAATCCACAAAATATTTTGACTTCGACACAGTTCGACTCAAAAGCCTGTACTATATGCTTTTAAATATGTCGCATACATTAAAATATGCATTTAAAGGAAAAAAATCAATTATGCAAATTAATAAACGGCAAAATGTGTTTTATTTTTGTTGGTATTTAAAGTATGTATTTTTCTTTTCGGTATGCGCTACCAGTAAAAGTATGGGGTCATTCCATGCAAAAAAGTAGGAAATCTGACACTACATCTCAGAATTTAAAAATATTTTGCCACCTTACTTATGATACCTGCATGAACCAGGTACAATATTTTTGTCTCGTCATCCATTGTTTAGCAACAATGGGCACTTAAAATATTAGGTTAGCAGTCTGTAGACATTCCGTTATGATTTTTTTCCGATGATATGCAAACAAGCAAAAAATATGAAAGTGACACCATTTGTAGAAGAAATGTAAAGGATAATTTTACGGTAAAGATATTTTTTTACCGTGAGTCTTTAACAATTAGGAAGTAAACAAATTCTAAAAAATGCAATAAATGGAAATATAATATTTTTAAATTCTTGAATTTTGGATGAAAAATTGCTGAAACTACTTTCAAGCTACTCTGTAAATTTCATCATGGAATCTTGAATGGTTTTAAAGTTATGAATAAAAGTATCTTACTGGCGCTCCATTAACGAACTCGTCTCAGCTGCTAGAGCCGCCGCGCCACAGCGCTCCTCGTCAGCGCTCGGCGTTACTTTTTTCCTCCGCGGCGCGATTGTGGATTTCGCAAAACTACTTCTCGAGGTGTTAATTTTGCCGTAGGAGCTACATAAAGAGATACGCCAAATTCGACCATTATTTTTTGTTCACTCCAACTTTTTGGTAAACACGTTAAAATCATGTATTTCTCATTAGCTGTTTTCACGTTTGAAAATTTTTCTTTGAATTGTGTCAACATTTCTTCTCCATCATTGCTTTCTGTACTCACATGAAATCATTCAGAAACTGCTTTATTTATGACACTCACCTTTCTCCTTGCGTACGATATCTCTCGGGTTTGTTTTCGCAATGACAATGGTGATTGACCCAGAGGATACAAAACGTTTACATTACTGATAGTGGCTTTCTCTGCAACTCCTGGGGCTACGAACTTCTCTTCACTTGACGTTTTCACTTCACTGTTTCAGTTGAGTCACTAAGATCTGCATTGGGCATTTTGGATATTTTGTGACGACATATCGCATATTGCTTCACCTACCACTAAATTCGATATTTTCTTCCGCATCGCCTCTGTAATCTTTCTCTTACCCACCCGACTTCCTTCTCGAGTCCGAATGGATGGCAGCACCAAAGCCTGTTAAATGTATTCACAATCTTTGACATTTTCTATCGCGATGTATCACTGAACAGTAACACGCGAAAACTAAGCCTGTAAACTGGTGTCAGGATCCCTTCGAAGGCATCCCTAGGGAATGAACTTGGCGGTACCTGCGTACAACCTTGCGTCACCCCTCGCTGGGCAAAGGCACGCGACTTTCAACCTTAAGAGCAAAATGCACGTATACTTTTTATTTAATAACTTACGCATTTTTTAAGATTCCATCGCGACAGTTTGCAGAATGGTTATTTATTGGTTCTTCCTGCAGTGTGTAAAATATGAAAGAAAAGAAAATATTATTTTTGAAGAAAAATGTATTTGTTTAATTTATTAGCATTTTTTATTATAAACAAATGTCTCAATCCTTAATATATTATCAACTGCTTAAAATATGATCATTTATCTTCAAAATAGTGTGCCCGTTTTTAAAGTTTTATTCATTTTATGAACGTCATAATTATCATTATTGAGTACATTGTGTCATCGTCCGTGTTTAACCCGTAATTGTTGCTAAACTGCTGAAGATATTAATTCCATAAATTGTCTTTTAACTGTTAATCATTAGTAGATTAATGTAATAAAATATGAAAAAAATCTGAGACTCACTGTCAGAAAACCTGAAATTTTGCATGGAATGACCCTATGCAGTTGCATCATGTTCCGGGGTGAAGAGATTATAACATCCCAAATGAATGTACATTACGGGAAATGTACCTGTGTCAATGTTACGAAGATGCAATGTCAAGAATTAGAACAATCATCAAAGATATGCGAATTTTTGTTTCTATTGATAAAAGTCAGTGTAATATATGAAAACCTACTTAAAATTGTGTCTTTTCAGAAAAGCTAAAATTTGTCAAACGATGAATTTTCTATTTCTCTGAAACGATGAATTTTCTTACAAAAGAGTCAGTGTTTTCGTGAAACTTTTCGAATGAATTGTATTAAATGTACTGAATAACATAGCAAATTGTAATTGTTTTTTACTTTTGATTAATTAAATATATGTAAAAAAATATCTAATGTCGCATACGATTACATTACGGTATTTTTTAATATGCAATATTGCGTTTTTTAGTACACGTTTCAAATGATTTGTAGAGAAGTTTGTAGAAAATTCAAAACTTTTCTGTGAAAACGAGATCTAAATTGGGCAAAACGGTTGCAGTTTTTCATTGAATGGATTTACAAAAATCCTATTTAGATGTTTTGTTATGATTAAAAAAAATACGTAAATTTAACTGATTGAAAAATCTCTAACATTGCTAATATTTAAATTATGAACGTTTTTGTACATCATTGCAGTTGTAAAACGTCAGTTACAGAAAGCGTAACTGACAAACGTCAGTAACGCTTTCGGAAATTGGTCGTAAATCTTTGTTGTCTTTTATAACATCGTAAAAGGCTAAAGAACTAACGTTAAATTGAACATTAGTTGATAATTCGCGACCCTGAAGTAAAAAGGTTTTATCTGCACCGCAGTAAATTTTACAGGAGAACATTTCAAAGTTTTGTCCCTCTCTAAAACAAAAAGTATTTTAATAAATGTATTGAAACTTTGTCAGTGTACTTGACATCCAAGCACAAAACTGTAGACTGATAATTATTCTAAAAGCATTGTAAGTTTGGTAGAAACCAAGACCCTATTTTTACAGATAGAACCTTTTTACTCTCAATAAGCATTTTCAAGTTCGAGCAAAAAGGTTCTATTTTTGTTGGTAGGAAAATTTGACTGGTATATTACTTAAATAATTGCAAATATACATGTAACTGTATCATTTATAAAAAAATAAATAATTCAAAGAAATTTGCTTACATTTTAGTAAAAATCTTATTTAGAGTACTCAATTTTAATTTCATGTCATTACTTAGACTTAACCAACTAGAAGTGGAAAAAAGTAAGCTATTGTAAATTACTGAATTACACTTAAATTTGAAATGATATTCTACAAACATATTAAAGTAAAATGTCGCGTAGCCATAATATTTTTGTTTTTTAAGCAATTCTATGAAGTAGGTTTGATCCAGAGTTGGCATCCATTTCAACATGTATGCTAAATCGGCTACCTTTTCCTTATTTAACCCGGCTGCGGTCCTCAAATTTACTCCTTCTCAAGATCCTTGGGTCCAAATGGACCCATATAATTTCTCTTGCAGATTATTTACTTTTCCAATGATCATATTTAGTATTCTTAATAGGAAATTAAAGTTCTACACCCAGATGTTAATTATATACATTTATTTTATTTATAAGGTTGTGCAATAATGTAAAATAATGGTCTCTGAATATACGTGATAGGAAGAGAATGAAATGCACGTATAGAAAAATTGTATTACACACATGTAGTTCAAATGTAATTGACATGATTTTTACCTGTAAAAGTTTTTATTTAGAGCAACGAAAAGTAATTTTGTTATCAATTTTGCAACACACTCCATTGCCCCCTTTTTCGAATAGAATCTAAAAAATGTCATTTTTAAGACGAATTTTGCATCGGATTTCTAGTTTTTGACTTCTCTTGATGACGGAAGTTTGTGGCAGGTGTGTTATGCGTTCAATAACGGCTTTACAAAAGATTTCCCAAGTTTTCTATAAAAAGTGTTATTTTTTATAACATTTTCATTAGCAATCCGAATTTGCATTTGTAAAAAAAGTTTGAATTGATGTAAAATGTTCATTTTGTCAGAGAGAACCACAATAGGCCACAAAATATATTTTTTCTATGAATAAGAACTAATCGTATCAACAGCTCCCTTTGTAGAATTATCGGTTGTCATTATTTCTGGTTTCTTTTCTCCAGATTCGCAGCCTCTTGATCATTGTAAAGTGTGGTTTGAAGGACAACACATTTGTTCATTCGTGGCACATACGATACAAACGTCGGGTAACTCGCAAAAGCGAAAGTAGAATACTAGTTTGTTGTGCCCTTTGTCGGGAGACGTTTTGGCGGTATTTGGCGGTTTTGTTTGTGCGCATAGTTCCACCGAGAGTGATGTCCCGTTTGAGAAACTCCTGACCCAACTGGTACGATGTAAAGGAATTGTCAGGAATTATATTGTTATTCTTCAGAAGTGAGGATAATTGTAGCACAACTTTTATTCACAGATTTTGTTCTCTAGGTTGCCCTTCTTGTTTGCCAGAGGTTGTGCATTCCACTCGTAATGTATTTCATTCAAAATTTCTCTCCGTATTTGCCAAGTCTTTGGCATGTGCTGCCGAAGTGGACAATTGCCTCGGAAAACGCCTAATTATTCATTGATTGTTACATACAATTGAAGATTGCACAATATCGGAAGAGGAAGATACACATCAGAATACTACGTTCAAGTTTTACAAAGAGCCGCCTTTCCGTAGTTTAGAGAGCTGAGATTGCTCCCAGCTGTTCGTCGAACTTTGATAGTGTTTTCGTATTTTGATAGTATTATTATACGAAATATTGTCATTGTACACCTTATGAGAAGATAAAGTCTCCAATGACAATACAATCCTTCCATAGTTGATTTCTACTTATTTACCGAGTTATTATATGAAATTTCTAACTAGCATTCAACATGAGAAATATCACGGGTCCAGAAGGACCCGAAGAACTAATGTGTAAAAAAAATTATAATTCCTGTCGTATTGAAAATAAATTAATGACATTTTATAAACGGGTAGAAAACAGTAAAAAAAATAATTGTCATGGAGTATCAGAATGGTCGCACCATTTTCTTAAGCGATACAAGAAATTAAAATTTTATTTGGGTCGAAATGGACCCGAGGACCACAGCAGGTTAAAAACTTCTCTTTCGCCACGTGCATTTGCACAGGCGGATAGATGGAAGAAGAACTTTTTGCCACCCATCTTGTAGAAATGTATGGTCGCACATTTACAGTGGAAAATTGTGAATCCGAATGTTTAATTTTATACTCTACTTCAGCTAGTCTTTGATTGAATTTTAATTGAGAAACTTGGGAGAAAGGTATTTATTAAAATGAAGATGTTTACTGCTTTTATGGAAATCCTTAAAATGCATTGTTTTCATCTGAATAATATTAACTGGCTTTTTTCTAAAAAAAAATGCCAGTTAATATTATGCCAAATGTATCCGCATGAAATTTAAATTCCAGTTAAGTTTCTGCCTAATGTATCCGCATGAAAGAAATCGGTGACCAGAATTCACTGGCTTTCTGAGCTTTCTCTATCTAGTAATGAACATTGTGTATTTGCTGAATACACAAGTGAGCAGCAGTAGAGTATTTCAAAACTATGTCATCGATTTCTGTGTGTTTTTTTAGAAAGTTCATTGCCAGAGGCATCATCTGATTATTGTTCTGGGGTACAAAGCTGTCGCTCCACATTATATGTTTTACCTTAGGTGAGTTTTGAATTATTTTTTCCAAAATTTGGGAAACAGCATTTGCAATGTCATTTCCAGAATGGCTGGTGTCAATTTCTGTCCAAATTGCGCAATATACATCTTTGGTTGGGAATATATGAATTGTCATGTTAAATAAATTTAATTTTCTCCTATAGAAGAAAATACTTGTTTGCTCTCGGAATTCCTATCACATTTTCTAAATGAAAGGGCACGAGAATTGTATGTTCATCTTTGATCTTATGATCTTCCTCTCTTTTCTTTCACCTGTTTTCCTTGTTATCTACGTTTCCAGTGTATTTTCATTTTGAATCATTAGAAATATTATTTTCCAACTCATTAATTCTGTATTCCCATCTATCCGCTTTTGGCTGAAAGAAATTCAAATTAAATTCTTCATTAAAAAATATTCCGATGTATACAATTTTACAAATTGACATCTTTCGTTTACACAACATTCCTTGTAGAGGTCGTAAGTTTTTGTGATATTTAAGTTGTAGGCGAGGCACTCCTTAGTAGTACTCGGTCTCCAATAGTGACTCTGTTTTAAGGAAAGATTTAATGTGTGCCTTCACTCTGTCTTTCACGTCTTTTGGTATTTTATCCTTAGTTTTGCTACCTCGATCGCCAAATTTTGGTGTTCCTGTTATTTTATCTTTGTGTAAATGTGCATTATTTATCATCTTCTGGCTTATAGAAAGTGTGTTGAGGTAGAACTTCTTACACACAATAATTTCTTTATTTGAAACAGAAAACTTGTAAACGAATGTGTTCTTCTTTCGAATGTTTAGAATATTTTCTGTTGGATTTCTTTTTTTCTGGAAAGGATCTGATGTCCGCAGTATGTAGTTGACCTTTTCAGAATGAGTTTCCAATTTGTAAAATGAAATAATCTCTTTTGCTCTTCCGGAGTGACATTTAGAGTGCAGTTGTGACGAGAAAAATTGCCACAATTTGTAGTTTTGTTAAATTGTTAAGCTTGATGACCTTGCCTCCGTAATTTAAATGTTCTAAGCCAGCTTGATGTTTCTTCGACCCTTGCAATATTTTCCAATCCTTCTTATTACACGATGCCACCAGATTGCGAAAACTTACAGCCACAACACAGCGAGATATTGAATTCTTAAAACGCATTGGGTCTACTAGATACATGCGCTCCCAACGAAGGGTTAACAATACATTTACGTATTAATCGAAAAGAAGTAAAATCGTAATAATTCGTGTTGTAAGTAGGATTTACAAGTAACCAATTTTATAATATTATATCAACATGTGAAGCGGAGTACAAATAGTTTGTGTCGCATAACCTATAAATTCGTTGATTTAGCAAGACATTCACTCAGGCGTCGTAAGGAGTATCCAAATGCCCAATTTTGCCGAACTATAAATTCTGGATGGTTACCAATTACACCCGATAAAGAATAAATAGTTCGATATTTATAAAAATATGTTTACCTTCTTGCAGAACTGTTTTGCTTTAAGACAAACAGTGCTTACAGCACTGTTTTGCCTCGGTGTCTCGTCGTCTTCAGTACTGCTTGCCACATTAGGATCGTATTCAGAACAAGAATGCTCAAATACAGCATCTTCAATTTCACTTTCTCACAACGTAGCAATTAAATCTGCTTCTCAAAAGATCTTACAATACCTGGACATATTTATACTATGCATATATGTGCATATATTTTGTATAATTCTAATCAGTTCTGTAAAGCACTTAAGTGCGCTGTACCAGAAAAAGATTAAAAAAAAACCTGGACACATTGCGCAGCCAACAAGATAATGTCCACATACATGTAAACAGATTGGTTTGCGCGGTGAAGCAGATAGAAACTTTTTTCCTGAACTTGAAAATACATTTTGCAGATAGAACCATTTTCCCTTATCTGTATTTCAGAAACTAAGCTTCGTAGATTTATTTATTTTTTATTTATTTACGTCAAAAACTGTGTGTGACGAGCTATGGGGAGGAGTGAATTTTGTGCACGTTTTCATAATTCTGTGATCTCTATCCTAAACCATATTCTAGTCGAATTTTGAATACAGAAAAGAGGTTTTTTTCGAGTTTTGTTGACAAAATATTCGCTCCTACATAATAAAATATATTTTCAAAGGTAAATTAGCTATAAATTCCTGCCCTGAACCCTCATGTTCTTCATGAAAGAATAATACTTTTTGCCGCGATAATATGGAAAACGATAATTTGAATAACTATATTTCCCACTGAAATTCAGAAGACGTGCACAAATAATGGAGTTACATTTATGTCCAGAAACAAAACAAGGGACCATCTCAGCATTTGCTCAAGGATCAGGGAAACTGGACGAAAAACCTGATCGAGATGGGGGCCATCAACCCAGAAACTGTGGTACAATACTTGTTACAGGTTCTTTAGAATTATACAGTCCAAATGATAAATAATTACATTAACTATCATTGTTAAAATTAATGCTACTTTACTTTTTGATGCTCGGTATAGTCTCGAATTGTATAGAAACAGTTATGCAGCAGAAAAGATTTTACTTGGGACTTAAACTTTTCTATCGAATTTAATCGTTTAATGTCTTCTGGCAGTGTTGTAGAGTAATGTACATGAATTGTATGTGAATTTTTTGTAGTGAGCTGTTGATACTGCCACCTGGTGAATACGATTACTACATCGTGTGCTATACTGATAGACATCGTCGTTTGCTGAAAATATATTCCCGCCCTTAAGTAAGTTATTTTTGACAAAAACTACTGATTCGTAAATCAGGAGACAAGGTAATGGTAAAATTCTCTAGATTAATAAAGAGAGACTTACAAGAAGCACGTGGGTTGGATTTGCTTATTATTCGTACAATTCTTTTTTGTAATCTGAAAGTCTGGGAGCTATAAGATGTGTTTCCCCAGAATATTATGCTATATCTCAGGCGGGAGTGAACATTGGCAAAAAATACACAACGAACTGTAGGAAGACTGACGGAATTTGAAAGAATTCTGAACGCGTAGCATAATGAACTTAATTTGGTATTCAATTCATTTAAGTGGGCATTCCATTTGAGGTTTGACTGAATTGATAGACCCAAAAAGTTTGTTACATAAACATCAGTCAATGGCACACCGTTCATTTTCAATGGAGTACAGAATTTTTTATTTGATATGGAAAACTGCATTGAAACAGTTTTCTTTTCATTTACTATTAATTTGTTATTACGAAACCAATTTGAAACGTCTGATATTGTACTATTTACGGTTTCTTTGTTGCAAAGAATATTTGTATCATCCGCAAAGAGAACTGTTCTTCCGTTTTGAATCGCTAAGGGCATGTCATTTACGTATAATAGGAAGAGAATAGGGCCTAAAATCGATCCTTGCGGGACTCCAAGTGCAATTGGCAAAGAACCGGAAAGGTGTGTACATAAAGTTCCATCATTCCAGTAAGGTATTTCTACTCTCTGAGATCGTTGTTTAAGGTACGAAGATAGCCAATCTAGAGCAATACCACGGATTCCATATGAAGGTAATTTTGAAAGTAAAATGTTATGATCAATGACGTCAAAAGCTTTTGAAAGATCTAAAAATATTCCAATAGTTGCTTCGTTTTGATCCAATGATGAGGCAACATCTTTAAGAAAAGAAGAAATGGCTGTTTCCGTAGATTTTGATTTCCGGAATCCATGTTGGCAATTTGAAAACGTGTCGTGTTTATTGAGAAAGGTTTCCATTCGCACATAAAAAAGTCCCTCTAATATTTTTGAAAAAACTGACAAAAGAGAAATTGGCCGATAATTTTGAATTTCATTTTTGTTGCCTTTTTTGAAGAGCGGCTTAATCTTAGCTGTTTTAAAAATATCTGAAAAAATTCCGGTGCATAAGGATGCATTAAATATGTGAGTTAACGGGTGTATAATGGCTGGCGCGCACGTCTTTAACAAACAATCCGGAAAATCATCTAAACCGGCCGAATATTTATTTTTTAATTTACCGATTATTTTGAGAATTTCATAGGAAAAGGTTTCGGAAACGCACATAGTGTCTAAGATTTTTAGGGAAACGTCAGATGTTGAATTTTGTGGCTGAAAACCCTTAGTGAGATCGACAGCAACTCTCGAAAAGTATTTGTTAAAGAGATTAGCCGCTGTTGCCGGATCGTTCATATCTCTATCGTTATCTTTTAAAACAACATTCTCTTCAAGGTTTCTAGTTGGTTTGGTCGCATTTTTTAATATATCCCACATTGATTTAGTTTTGTTATTTGAGTTCAAAATATCCTGATCGTGTTTCATGATTTTAGCCTGCCTTATGACTTTTCTTAACAATGATTTGTATTTTTTAAAGTACAGGAGGAAATCTTGAGATGACGTTTTGATGCTTAGAAATGAAAGAAAGAACTCGTTTGTTTTTACATGATGTTCTAATCCCTTGTGTTATCCAAGAATTGCTTTTGCGTGAAATATTTAATTTTCTTTTCTGAAGAGGAAAGCAAGTGTTAAAATGAAATGAAAGCGTTGAAAAAAAAAGAATAATATTTATCGTTTGTATCAATAGTATTATAAACCGCATCCCATGACTCCTGCAGCAAGTAATCAATGAAAAATTTTATTTTACTCTTAGAAAACACTCTACTCATACGTGTATTATTTATTGTGTCATTGTTCGTATTTCGTATCGTGGTCACTGTATCCTAAATTTTTTGTTTCAATTTCATATCGAGTAGTGGTTTTGTTAATTATAATTTGATCGATTGCCTTCTTTGAATATACTTTGATCCGTGTAGGTACTTTTATTGTAATATCTAAATTGAAGGAATTAATTAAATTAAGAAACTGCTCTTTCTCGCAAGATTCGACCAGAAAATCAATGTTAAAATCTTCGCATACAACAATGGATTCAAAAGAGCGATTGATGACTTTGATTAGTGTTATCTCTAGTTTTTAGATGACTTAGATTAGTTTATCTCTAGTTTTTCTAAGAACAAAATGTAGTCTGCAGCTCTCTTTGTTGGAGGCCTGTAGATGCAAAGCAATACCATTTTTAGCACAGGAAGATGTACAACAGAAATTTCAAAAACTTATTGAATTCCGGCAAGGAGATACAATATTTTTAACGTAAATAGAAGACCATATGCAGGACTTTTATGAGATTCTCTTTTTCTACAATAATAGCCTGCGAGGTAAAAGTTTGGAATTTGGAAAATGCTAAGTTCATTACGAGATAACCAATGTTCTGTAAAGCAAAGAACATCCATTTGATTTAAATCGCTCTGTAGAGCTGCCTCGATAAACTCAGTTTTATTTGAAAGGGATTGAACATTATGGTGCAATATCTTTATTTTTTGCAAGTACCTACACGAATGTTTTTCTGCTGCATCTGACTGTAGTTGCTATATATTTACTCCATTTTTACCTCGAGTGCGTGGTCGAAGTTTGTAATGTGTCCCAGCAGTTACAAGTTGTGAGGAAATAGAGGCGTCATTGGTAGTGGGAAAGGGAGAGACGGGAGTAGGTTCACAGGAGGGGGTAAGAGGGTTCAGAATAAGGGTGGGGGGTGGAGAACGTAAGGAAGGTGAAAGGGATGGATTTTTGGCAGGAGGCTGCGTAGGACTGGAGTTAATGTATTGTGCAAGCTTTTCACCGACTGCATGTTTTCCAGCAAGGATCATGTGGAGACCGTGGCGGGTGAAGTGTTTTACTGAGAGGAAATTCATTTCAAAAAGTGTTACATCTGTTTCTCTCAGTTGCAGTTTTAGTTGTTGGTTTGCGTGCTTAATCTCGCTGCATAGTGTTGGCCTGTTGTACCAGAAGGGCAGAGTCGAGACTACAATGTTAGTATTTTCAATCTCAATATAACTTAGAGGTTATGTAAATCTCATCGCTACCATTACAAATATAACATAAAGTCATTTTTGGAAAAAATGTTAAATAGAACCTTTTTACTTTAAGGTCGCGAATTGTTATTCTCGAGTAAGAGATCCACCAGCTGTCGGAAGAACGTTCGTCTCTTTGACAGCCGGGAGGGGCGCAGGCACTCGCCTTGCGAGCGTTGGCCCATCAGAGCACATCACCTCTCTGAGGCTGGCTAGCCATCTATAGCGGACCACAAGAATCTATATGCCATCATTTACTAATTAGTTACTCTTAAATGACCATAATTTCAAATTAATTACGGCAGACATTTTCTAAAAAATGGAGGGTCAAGCTAGCTTCAGACTGAAGCTAGCTAGCCACGCAACAAAATAGAGCAAAAAACTAGAAAAAATTAACAATAAAGTATTTATTCTATTTAATTACTATATTCTAACATTTACAACAAATTGTTTAAACAATTTGAAAATATGTATCTAAACACACAAAAATGAAAAAAATCGTAAACATTTTCCTTACCGGCGAAATACTAAATTGTTTCTACTGATTCCTTCACAACATATCATTTGTTTTTAACACACGTTTTTTAAATTAATTACTCCAACATCCCACTGAGCTATGCACCAAAAAATGCTTCTTACAGTCACACAAAGTTCACAAGATCATAAAATATAATCTTACCAGCGGACCACAGATTAACACTGATTTGTTTAATATACTTCATATTTATTAACTAAATGACTCGGGTCTAGCTGCAACCCTTCACAATTTTTAAAATTCCATGTTTGAAATACTTGACTAACGGAGGATTTGCATTTATTGTCTGGAAGTGGAGGGAGGTTGTTTATGGGAAAGGGGTGTTAGCACATTTTGGTCGGCGCGGACAAGTTCCTGCGACTTCCGCCCACCTGGGCACTCTTTGGGGTACTTCCCGCTAAATTATGGGAGTTCCATGCTAGACCAGGGTGTCATGGGGGCGATAATTCCAAAATTCGCGCGTCCCACTTAAAAAAAAAATCAATCGAACATCAATCAATGAAATGGAATGAAGACATTAATTAAATCATTGTTTCCCCGCGCCTTGATGCATGTGACAGTTCTTCCGCCGCCCTGCCAGGTTGCAATCAGCTACCCTTGCCGCCGACACCGGTGACGTCACTACATCACCACCGTCACCGCCACCACCAACACTATCGCGCCGTCGCGGCCGTATCTCTCCCCCCGCCTACGTCCGCCCCCCGCCGCCAGCTAGCCGGCTGCCCGCCCCTCTGCGCCCTGCCCGGGGTCGGAACCCGGGGCAGCGCCAGAACGCGAGCGGACAGCGGGCGACACAGCTGGTTCAGTGTGGGCCAAGCGGAAGGAGCTATGGTGGACCGGGAGCATGAAGCATCCACGGCGGTGAAGGGCATTTTTCACGCTTTCTGCATTTGAGACCCTCTACTAGACAGCGGTGCGATTTGTAGGAGCGGTGGTGCTGTGACAGTGGTGTGGTTCGACAACCCAGCCATGTGTGCCTCGTAACCTTTCAATGTTACATTCATTTGGTTCTTGCTTGCTGTGTTAGTCAGGTAGCATCGCTTGGTCAGTGTGTGCCTTTAATTTTGTGTTTCGCAACACTGCAAGAGTTTTGTGAAATTGTAAAAGTTTTTTTTTGTATTCTTTGACAAGGGGGCAAATGATTTTATGAGTCAGGGTGGGCGAAAGAGATCTTTAAGGGATCTGGATCTAATGCGTTAAGGATACTGTACGTTTTGACTGAGATTGAATATTGGAATTGGAAGGGTGTGGCAACCCTGGACGTAAGTGTTTTTTCAGCGTTGAAGTTGAAATTTTTGCCGACACCGTAGGTCGAGGCCAAAAAATCAACCGAGACCATGAAAAAAAATACACTTAGCTCACGAAATAAGAACATTTTTCTACATCTGTATAAAAGTTATAATATAAAAATATGTGGAAAAGTACGTAATTTTATGTTCCAATAAAGTGTTCGATATCTCGGGAAAGAGCAATAAGAGAGCATTACTAAGGGATACTTCGTTAAATTCCCATGAATGAAGTACTTTTTCCACGGTAACAAGACAGTTGTCTTGGAAACCGTTTTTTAATGGATATAAAAAATGGCCTATGTCATCCTGTTAACAATGCACAGAATCTGCCTTTATTGTAGACAGATAGAGAATTAGATTTTTATGATACGAGTGGTAAATGCTTCATTTAATTTTGCGCGAAATGTTGCAACATGAGGCCGATAAGCCGAGTGAAGAACTAAATAAAATTACTTTTGCTACGTGTGTCATACACTATTTATAGACAGCCTTTCTGAGTTTCATTATATTTTAATTCAAACATGGGTCAGTCCACCCAAAATCGGACGAATTTGAAGGAAAATTGACCTCGATGTCTCATATCTTTTTGATTATTTTTTTACTAGTTCATGAAAACAAACAATACAACACGTGTTTTTTAGTTTTGCTCAAATATTTATATTTTCATTTTATTTTTTTAATTTTCCATAACTTCCTACGCACTGACATGTATAATATTTTATGTCTCAAAATCATTTTAAAATCTCGGTTTTGAGTTGCTCTTAAATCGAAGCTTATATATGTACCTTTCATGAAATGTATCTTATTGTTTATAAAAAAAATTTTAATGTTAATTTTTTGTTTATATATTTTTATTTATAAAATTATTAATTTTACCACAAATTAAAAATCTGAAAAAAAAAATGAAAACGAAGTTCACAGTTTCTTCTAACGGACTGCGAAGTTTCAAAATGGCTTGTGTTGAAATAACTTTTTGAGAAATTTTTAAATCTTACCTCGTTCACAGCGCCGCGAGAACCTCATGCACCCCTCGTATGTGCCGCTATCGAATGAAACGCTGGGGGGAACAAGCTTCACAACAGGAAGATAAGTGGAAATGTTCACTGAGCAATGAGTTTTATAGTTTTTGTTTATATTCCAAAACATAAAATATTAAGTTGTGTCAGATGTATGTCTTTTTAACCCATATATTCCCAACTTTTTTTTTTTAGAATTTTATGATGACACTAAATTTCCCTTTTTGTTTTGGTCTAATTTACATGAATTTTTTCTATTTTCACTAATTTGACATCTCATATTGTGTAGGAGCCCCGCCCCAAAAATGGGGCAATGGGAACAGGAGGGTACAGTGTTTTTAGGAGCAGGAAAACCCTATTTTCAAGAGCAAATGTTTATTTTTTTGCACTAAGTAATGAAGAAATATATGTAAGCTATAAAATAGAAATTATTTAATGATAATAAACGTGTTAACAATTTTTTTTAGCATTTCATGTTTGAGAAATGTTCGATAGACACTGATTGAAACGAAGTAACTTATGTTCTGGTCTACATGTGCTTATGAATGAAATTTCTCAAAGCAATTTGCATGGCAGCCGACATTACACTTTTTACATTTCTTCATGGTGTTTTTATGGCATTCGCCACATCTGACTTGTGTTTCACTTTTGACAATTATATGATCACGACCATCCAGTCTCACTTTTTCTGGTATCCTCTTTTTTACCACCTTTGGCGATCTGCCTATTTTTCGCTCTAAGCTTTGTCCTAAGTATGTCTGAACTATTATCCTGATAAACTGTAGGTAATCTAAATGATTAACGCTTTTTCCAGAAGGTGTGAGACGGTATAACTGAAATGCATTATTCATGGATGCATTCAAGGGAAACATCAAAAGTTGCCAATACCACTTTTTCATTCTGATGGCTGTTCTGTAACATGAGACATTTTGATCAAGCCGATCCACCCCTCCCATATACAAATTGTAGGCAGAAATGCAAGCAGGTTGTAGAATTTCAATTTTCTTCTTCTCAGATAAACTCCAGCGTTTAGCTTTTCCTAGAGGAGATACTCCTACTTTGTTGGAGGCAACAGTTACGATATTGTTATCGTTGTAGCGGACAACACTGATCTGTGTTTCTTGGTCTGTCACTTGATCATACGCACCTCTTTGCATCTTTTTCATTTTAGAAGGCTCTATGAGAGGGGCTTTTTCGACTCTATTGTTCCTGATAGTACCAGTTGCATCATGTCCCATGTTACCTAGTTTTTCTAGAAGACGAATGGAAGTAAAATAATTGTCCATATATAAGCTGTACTTTTTCTTCTCGGGTAGTTCTTGGAGCAAGTCCATAACTACTGATCCACCCACACCAAGATCTGGCATTTCGTTCCCAGTAGAAGCTCCCTGGTACGGTTCCGCTTGTACAAGGTAGCCCATACGAGTGCAAAGGGACCATACCTTGAAACCAAAACGTATTGGTTTCCCATGTAGGTGTTGTTTCGTGGAGTGACGACCATAGTACGGAACCATGGTTTCATCGATGCACAAGTTCGCATCTTGGGGAAAGAAAGTGAGCCATCTTTCGTTTATCATTGCCCACAAAGGTCGAACTTTCGAGAATTTATCACTTTTAATTAGGTTATTATTGTCAGAGACATGAAAATACCTTAAAATTTCTTCAAATCTATTTCTAGATATTGCCCTTGCTACTCCTTGGTGATGTGTGTCAATTCCAGTGTCCCAGTACAGACGGTACCTTGCATTACCACAATATCCACTGAGCAACAAAATAGCAATAAAAGTTTTCATTTCACATAGCGACACATGAAATTTAGTGTTTCCTTTGAAAACAGCGTATTTCATACTCGTTTCAACCAGCAAATCAAATACTTCACTGTCATAAAATAATTCAAACAGATCAACAGGAGACCACTCTTTTTTATTCAGCCAATCTGGTTGTTCCCAAGTACGTTCTGGGACAGGTATAATGTCCGATTTTATCCAGTTTCGAACCTTCTTCTTCCTTGAATCTGTGGTCAATTCAGCCGCGGTCCTCTGGTTCATAACATCGAGTGTTACTTCTTGTGATGGTAAAATAATTTCTTCTATTCCGGAGGAAGTAATTTTTGTTGCCTGCAGTTCTCCTAGGCCCCGGAGCTGGTTTCCAGTTAGATGGTTTACATCACCATCTTCTATTTCATCTTCTCCACTGTCTTCATCACTTAGAAGATGGTTCTCAGGAGCAGAGATATAAATAGAAGCTTCTGTGAAATCATCACTTTCTAATAAACTTATTATTTCGTTAACGGATAATCTGAAATGAATAATAAGAGAATCAAATGAAATTCAAATAGAAAAAAAAGATTTAAACATTCGAATATAATATATAATCACGCCCTGAAATATTGATATTTACTCAAAAATCAAAAATATACTTGCTAACAATAGATATAAAACCCTGTACCCTCCCGTTCCCATTGCCCCAATAAAGGGGCGTTACTATTTTATTGTAATTTGCCGCTAAAATAAAAGCTATAATCTTTTGTATGTAAAATATATTTCAAATATAAGTTTTACCAAATTGTGTTATAACAAAATAAACGATAAAAATAATCTTTAATTTAAGTAATGTACTTACGATTCGTGAAGCGACATGATGCTCAAATGCAGGCACTATACGAAGGTCTCTCACAACAATGGAAAACGCTATAGAGTAATCCAGTGAACTTTATCTTATTCATTGTTGCCAACACAACAACATAGGGTATATAACACATCTTCATTCCTTTCAAGAAATGAACTATTAATAGGAAAATACACTGCCCCATTTTTGGGGCAATGGGAATATATGGGTTAAGTTTCTCTTTATATAACTTGGACAAGACGTGCCCTTTCTTTCAAGGAACATGTTTTAATTAATTATCTTCTTCACAAACAGGGACTAAGAAGTGTAACGAACGTGTACCACGTAGCCATTTCGCTGCATTTCTACGACTTTTCAAGTGAATTCTTTCTTCTTCATGATCTTCATTGATGAAGAAGAAAAACACTGTTTTGAATGTTTTTGTGCCCACTCTTGGGAGTCGTAATCGGATCATGATGTACTTGAATCGTTCAACGTGAATCCACTGCCGATACGTCACTGTCAATCATCCTCTCTTCAAACTTTTCCTGCAACATTTTCAGTCGTTCTATTCCAGGACATTTCTCACACTTTTTAAAGTAACAGGGTCAATCCATATTAAATCAACACAGTCATTTTACATCACCATCTAAGATTCAGATGAAATTTGACACATAGATAGTATGGTTGAGAATAAGAAAACTACAAATTTTGAGTAAAATATTTCCACCCGTTTGTGAAACAGAGCCATGTAAACTTCTCAAAATCGCAAAATTGGGTTCCCGAAAATTTTTAAATTGATGTAGAATGTCCCCAAATTAAGATAGAGAGCTGGAAAAGGTGCCATTTTTCAGCTTTCTTTATGGCCTTTTATATGCTATGCAACTCAATAAGGGTTGGGTTAAAAACGTTTTTCAAATTTGAATTTAACATTTTGATTTTGAGTTTTTTCAAAATGCTCATCTTCAAAATAAATTTAAAAAATTGTAAAATAATCCGTACTTGTTTCCAAACAGATGGTGCAAGTTTAAAAATGGGACTCAATGGGTTCATGTGGTAATCGTTTACTTAAAATGCACATTTACTTACTCTAGATTTTACTGATTTAAAATACATTTTATTTCAAATTATAGGACCTAATATGTACAAATTATTAATTTAGTGTTTTTTGGTGAGTGTGTTGTGTTTTATTATTATTATTATTATTATTATTCCTCTAAATCACGACTAAAGATGTTATGTGTCGGCTGAATATAAAATCTACTCCAGGTTGCAACCAGCTACCTAAGGGGTAGATCTAGGGATTGTCGGTGCCTCTACAATACTTTGCGCAAAATGTGGGCTGTTCCAAATAAAGCGATTTCTTTCACTTCCCAGTCTTTTGGATTACCTGGGAGTTTAGACAAGTTCTTACACAAATTTTGCGGAACAAATCCCAGAGCTCCGATAACTATCGGTACGACCTGTGCTTTTACGCCCTACATTCGGCTGATCTCGATTTCCAAATTCTTGTATTTAAGACGTTTCTCTGCCTCATTGGTAACGATGTTTTGATCGCAAGGTACAGCAACATCGACAAGTAAACACGATTTTTTCTTCATATCCCGGATGACTATATCCGGTTTGTTTGCTACTATCGTGCGTTCAGTTTGAATTTGTTGGTCGTACAATATCCGACAGACGTCACCGGTTTCGCTGAGTGTTCGTACCACTTGGGGCATGTGTTCGGAACTTCGAGGGCAGTACAGATCTGCCAGTGGAGGTAGCTACACACCCTGTCGTGTCTTTTCAAGTATTCGGTCTTTGCTAGGATTGGACAAGCTGAGACAATATGATCAATGGTTTCTACGTGTTCCTTTTATCATAATGTCGTGTTCTTAACGCCTGATCTTGAGAAGCTACTAGAACTGCTTACGATTCTGGCTTCATTCTTCCCCTTTAAGCCACATAAGTGATTGATCTTTATTAATTTGCACCTTGTCCATTCTTTTCAGATATTGTCCATGGAGGCGTTTGTCCCTCCACGACTTCTTTAACATTTTTTGTGTCTCACATTTCATGTTTAGTAGTAGCAGCAGAAGTTCAGTCTCTGTGTTATTTGACGTGTCTTGCCTAGTTTTCTTTGCAATGCTTTTTGCTACAGTAACAATGCCTCTTGTTTCCCATTCTTCGGTCAGATTTCATGACCTGCCTCATTAGAGGGTCATCTTGATGACTGACTACATACTTTCCCATTCCAACTATTGCGTTGTGCCAGGAGGCTTCAATTTGTCTGAGCCTCTTCCTCCTTCCTTACGTGACACATAAAGTCTATGTACGTCAGCTCGAGGGTGGGCGACATGATGCATTGTTAGCAGTTTTCTGGTTTTTCGATCCATGGTGCGAATTTCTTGCTCAGTCCAGTCCACTAGTCCGGAACTGTACTCGACTACAGGCACCGCCAACTTACCAATTGCAGATATTTTATTCCTGGAGTTCAGGGCAGACTGCAGGACAAGTCTCACTCCTCTGTAATACTCCTTGCGAATTCTCTCTTTCATTGTGTCGTTCGAGATGGTTTCACATTCTTCAATGCCCAGATATTTGTAAGTTTTACCTGGCTCAAGATCTTGAATCACAGTGTGCATATCAACTTAAATGCTCTCTGACGTTGTCAGCTTGCCTCTTCTTAAATTGATTTTTGCACATTTGTCAAGACCAATTATTATTATTATTATTCCATTACATCACGACTAAAGATCTTATGAGTCGGCTGAATATAAAATCTACTCCAGGTTGCAACCAGCTACCTAAGGAGCAGATTCGGTGACTATCAGTGCCTCTACAATACTTTACGCAAAATGTGGGCTGTTCCAAATAAAGCAATTTCTTGCACTTCCCAGTCTTTTGAATTACCAGGGAGTTTAGACAAGTTCTTACTCAAATTTTGCGGAACAAATCCCAGAGCTCCGATAACAATCGGGACGACCTGTGCTTTTACGCCCCACATTCGGCTGATCTCGATTTCCAAACTCTTGTATTTAAGACGTTTCTCTGCCTCCTTGGTAACGACGTTTTGATCGCAAGGTACAGCAACATCGATAAGTAAACACGATTTTTTCGCCAATTTTTATTATTATTATTATTATTATTATTATTATTATTATTAAACCGCGGAACTTCATGCAATTCCATATTTTTACTGACTGTGCATCTAAGATGGTGAGGTAAAATTTTAATTAATACTGTGTTGATTTAATATGGAATGACCCAACAGTCAGCTCCTGGAGAGTCAAAAATAACTTTTGTTAGGTTGTACCGACAATCCTTCAATGCATTATCATCTGTTAACTTTGCGAGACCTCCTCCGTCAAACATTAACTTTACTCGTTCGTTTTCGTGGTATGCACAAACACATACTGTATGTCTACCGTTAGCTCCTGGTAAAATGCAGTGTTTCGGTCTTTGATTCAGCGAACTTTTAAAATCTTATCTTTAGATGCGGAGACTGAACGCCTGTCTTTAAAATGTCGGTTGGTTTCTTTCATGTTGCTCAGTAATAATCTTTTGTTTGTGAATCTTTCACCCCATTCACTCTCCCTGAAATAAAATTATTTTTTTCCTTTATTTACTCATGATACGGCTAACGTCATCTGGACAATAAAAAGCCACAACACAATGGTGTAGATAAGCATTGATAGCTCTTCTGAAGTTCGCACGTGGAGTTGACAATATTCCCTTCTTTGCTAGTTGTTTTGCAAGTTATTATGTGAGTAGATGCATAGAAATGTTTTTTTTATTTTAGGAAAAGACCAATCTTCGAAAATCATTAAAATTTTAATTTTTATCTTCATCAGTAGTTTCGTATCTTTTTTCAGTTCTTCTATTTATATTCTTCTATGATGTATTCTTCGTTTTCTTGTTTTTTTCTACCTTTTCTATATCAAATACTCCTTTCTTTAAGGTTCGTCTTATATTTTCCACTTTTCGACGAGGATATGCTTTTTGACCCAGTTTCGTTTTTCCCAATACGGATTTCACCTAACATCAATATTGTTAAACTTTCTTTCAGATGAGATAATTTTACATTCTTGGTGTCTTCGCAGCTTCTGCTTCACTAGGAGACAGATCACTATCATCTCATTTCAATGTTCAATTTCAATTTCAATGTGCAATTACGAATTGTTGTCTTCTTCTGAATTTCTACTCTGTTGACTTGAACCAGGTTGTTTGGAAAATGTTTCAATGGTACCTTTAGAAGTTTGACTTTTATTTATAAATCATTGTGAAGTTCTCCATCTGCATATGTTAAAAATTTTCGATTTCGGCGAAATATGTAAGTATTGTATGCCCAGCTTTTGAAGGATACGTCGTATTACATGACTTAAATTATTACATTCAGTTCTACCATAATTTTCTAGATTGAAATTATTGAAACATGAATCAAAGCTTATCTTCATTGTACCTGCCATCTTCAATTATTTTTTGTCACTCTTCTAGAAAGAAAGAAACGCACGGGCACTCACAAATGCGTCACAAACGAGGATATTATTTGCACTGTATCGCCCATTCTTGGATGTAAACTGATCCCAGTGTTTGTATTGCTTGGTCTACTTCCTGCCATTGCCTTGGGTGGGAAACGACCTGCTGACATCGATGAGAGGGCGGGGGCAGTGTTGCGCAAGGCCTAGGGAGCATTGACAAAGCGGTTGGCGCCGGCGCGCCGCGGCGGTTGAGAAAATACTCTGCGCTCCGTTGAATATTATTTTTTTACGTGAGTTCTAAAATTGAAGCCATTTTGAAAATTTGCAGAGATGGAGATGAAAGTCTAGCCGTCGAGTTTAAAACAAAAAATCATGGGAATCATCTTAAAAAACTTGCTTTAAAAATTATAAACAATTTAAAAACACAATATAAAAATATGCAATTATTTATAAACAGTTGTTGAAAGTTTGCTTCTTTAGCTTTAATTTGAGATCAAGTTTAAGTTTTTACAAGCAATGCATTTGGAGTTAAAAATTATGAAACATCTCGACATTGGAGAAAAATTAATATATTTCAATAATTGTAACTTCAAAAATAATGTATTCTCGGCTAAACAAAAAAATACGTGTCTCTTACTTTTCATAATAGATGGTGTAAAAAATATTAGAGTATTTGAAACACTTCAGTTTTTTTTTGTCCGGTTTTACGTGGAATGATCCACTTATAAATTAAATCTACGTTGTATTAAGTAGCTCAAGCGATCTAACGAAACTTTTGTTTTCATTGTATTATTCACAGTTTTATCTGAATATAATGAATGTCACAATGTAATGAAATTTCACTTTTAGCTCTAGTGGTAAACAGTTTACTCTCAGCACGCTTTGCTTACCCCAAAAGTAACTTCTTTTTATAGGTTCTCTCGTGCCCGTGTCACGTGACTTGGGGAGAGCTAGGTAGCATCTACAAGAACACACGTCTCGTATTAAATGATTTCTTTTGATAAGTATCTCACATGCTTCATTCTAGTGCAATTTTCTCTTATATTAAACAACCCTAAAAATGTTGCTTACAGCAGAAAAGTGAATTCTACTCTATTTGCCAGTACATGAAAGTTCATATTTTTGTCTATCTTGTCACATTCAACTGCGCACTTTACTAAACCCGTTTTACAAGTAGGTCTACAAATAAAGAATATTCTTATTTGTAAAAGAAATAACTCCATGGGAATCATTAATCAAAGTAGCTGTTATTACTCTATGCTAAGCATTCTGCCCTTGATAATCCAGATTAGTGACGTTTATATACAGCAAGTTATCAAAATGCACTTCCAGCAATACGAACAGCGCGTGACTTGCGACCACCGGATGCTGAAACCTGCGCTGTGGGCTCAGGCGCGCTGTGACCACTGAACTATGGGAGAGAACGAATTGAACTACTGAACTAATGAACGATTACCGGCGAAATAAGAGAACTAAAAGAACTAGGAATGGTGACGGGAGAACTACGAACGAAGACCCGGGACAGATGAACTATAGTTCAATAAATGGTCGTTCCATATCGTACCGTTCCTTTTCAAGAATAGTTCAATTGAACTAGTTCGTTCGCGATCGACACATCCCTTAAGGTGGTTAGAGCTAGATAGTGTTATGTTTAACATGTCTTTTTTATTGTATTAATGGAAAGATGAGAGGTTCTTCTATGTTCTGAGAAAGTTTGAATCGATTTTACCGTCTAGTTTTCGCGTAACGAGACCGTAAAGTTTGTTTTAACCATAGAGGAGAGATACAACTAGAGTGCGCGTGAGCCTACTGCGCAGGTTTCAACATGAGGTGGTCGTAAGTCACGTGACTTCGGGACACCGGCAGCTCGTGCTGTACGTTGCTGTATGTAGCGTTTCGTGCTGTTTGCTGTTTGTGGTGCTACAGCGTAATTATTTTGGGACGTTGTGGATATTTGTTCATTGCTTACGATCCAAAATTCTTTTTCTTTTCATGAAGTGCAATAACAATTTAACTTTGCAAATTGTGTTCCACAGGATGAAACAACTGTGTTACATGTCAGTTCATGCCAGTATGCAAGTGTGCCACAAGTAAATGATCCTGAACTTGGCAGTGAGGTACCAACTGACCATAAGTACTTGCCATCAGTACACAATCTTGAAACTAGATTGTCTCCCTATGTTGTGGACATTGTAACTTATATTGGAAAAAAATTTAGTTAGAAAGTTGCAAAAGTCTCTTGCTTATGTGAACTGTAAGCTTAGTTCTTTGCTGGACTGATACTGATGAAGGATCATATTCCTTCATTCAGAGGAAAGATGATTATGGACTTCTGCAGATGTTATAAAAATCTGCAAAAGAGCAGAGGTAGAAGTAAGAATACTTCAGGGGAGAGGTGACATTTTTAAAAAGGCAGCATGTAGTACAATTGTAAATAGATGTCTGAGAGAATTTGTGAATAGTTCTGTTTTTAGTATTTTAACATATCATATTATTGGTCAAGAGGTCATAATGAATCACAGGATGTATTTAATAAAGGCAATATTGTTTAAATATATTGACATACGATTAAAACATTTAGGAAGAGAGCACACCCAAATTTACCAAAAAAATAGTATGGATCAGTTAACAACAATGATTTTATTTAGATGACATTAATCCTATGTGTATTTACTGGTGTAAGTTGTGTTTATAGTACGTTAGAGTTAGTAATTTGTATGACTGTAGTTGATTTTTATTAGTAAATTCTTTGAAAAATATGTACTTTACCTTCCAGGTCAAAGACCCTCATTTCGATCAGGTTTTTGTCCAGTTTTCCTGATCCATTGAGCAAATGCTGAGATGTCCCCTTGTTTTGCTTTTGGATATAAATGTAGCTTCAATACGCCCGTGTTTTCTTGAGCTTACTTGCTACTAGTGGTAGGAGTAAAGCCAGTGGCATGTTACTGTTGTTAGTAATACAAAGAAAAAAATAAAACATGCAGTTTGTTTATCGATGCAAATAGGTTTTATATAACTTGGGAGGGAAAATGTCAAATGTTATAGTTAAAATATAGCTTTTGAAGCTCAAGAAAATGAGTGCAGATGGAACTTTTCCCCATATATCACGTACAGTTTTTACTGTTTTTGACTAAATAAATCAAAGGTAAAAGCCTTTTTTCCCTCTATAAATCCTTGAAATATCATTTTGATAACTTGCTATTATAAATGTCACTGATGTGGATCTTCAATAGTAGAATGCCTAACATTGAGTAATAACAGAAATTTGGATTAATGCATCCCATGGAGTTAATTTTACAAATATTTTTTATTTATAGACCTATGTAATTGTACTTGTAAAACAGGTTTAGTGGAGTATGCGGTTGAAAGTGACAAGTTTGACAAAAATCGGAATTTTCATGTACTTGAGCAAATAGAGCAGAAAAACTTAAATTCACTTTTCTGCTATAAACAACATTTTTAGGGTTGATTAATGAATGAGAAAAAACGCTGGAATGAAACATCTTACGTACGTATAAAAATAAAATCATTTAATGCGAGACGGGTTTTCTTGTAGATGCCACCTAGCTGTCCCAAAGTCACGTGGCACTGGCGCGAGAGATGTTGATACCCGGCCGGGCCTTCTGCGCAGCTCGGTGCGCACTCTAGTATATCTCTCCTCTATGGTTTTAACACGGACTCTCATTGGCCTGACAGATCTGACCTGAAATTTTAAAATTGTGAGAAAATTAACTGTTGATGTTTTTAAAAACTCTTCTTTAGGTAGGTAGCATCTCGAAGAATCAATATGCGCAATTTGAAAGACACCTACCGTCTCAAATGGGAGAATTTTGCAAAATTATAATCCTAAATCAGTCCACGGGGAGGCGTTCGCGCGCTTTCTATATTTGTATCTCTTTTAATAGTGTCGGGAACTCTGACGCTCAACTCGGCAATACTGTGCGCGCCGCGCGCTTCATTCAAATCGAGTGACAAGTCCTCGAGTAGAGTTCTTACATTCCTCCGAGTCTTCTGGGCGCAATTAAAAGATCCAAAAGGTTCATATTCCATTTTTATTATGCAAGGTACACAATGGATTGTCATTGCCTTCTACACCATAATTGCAAGATACCTTACACAGAACTCAAAGCAGCAATCTTTAGCGTAGATCAATCAGAAGAGCTACTGGGTGGGCATTCAATTCACAAAGTTATTAGAAATAGACTTTGTAGTGGCATCAAATGTGTTGCAGTGATGAAATACTTTTTTTTTGCTGGTGCTAATATCAACCATTGAAAGTTGATGCAGTAAATGTAGAGCTGAATTTTGCTACTAGTAAAATAAAAAGGCTTGTGACTCCCGTCCTTGTACTCGGATTTTTTAAAATAAATATTAAACTCTTCATAAAATGTTTTTATCTGAATAATAATCATTAATCAAATAGTTTACTAAACAATGCTTGATTTTAAAAATAAATTGAATGGAACAATAAGAAACTAAGCTTGTATTTGTAATTTAGAAATTTAAAAAGCAATTTCTACTTTGTAAGCAATTTCTTAATTTTCATCTGTATTTGTGCAAGTATTTATTTATTGATTGATAAATAGCCCAAGACTAATGACATATACAATACAAATACAATTTTAACACACAATAATTGTTCATTAGCACTATTGAATAGTGCAATAATTATTTCCTTACAAATGCTATGTAACTATCCATAACCCCCTATTTGCTTGTCTCATTAAATAATTATGTACATCTGAGTTTTTTCTTACCAAATATTTCGGGGGCAATTTATATAAATGTTAACATATATCTGTAATATAAATGTTAACATCTCTTTTAATCTCCCTTCCCACCAACAAATAGCCCAACTCTCTTAACATTGAACTAATATTTTCACTATGCCCTTTCTTCAATATTGCTTTCATTCCTCAATTGTGGTTTCATTATAAACTAGCTATTTCTTTTTTATTTGCCGTAGTAAGAACTGTAGAATAGTACTTAATATGGGGTACCAAAATTAATTTAAATAATAACTCCCTTCCTTTCTTTGAAATAATTTTTCTTAGTTTGTATAATAAATTAAATTTGTTTGTTAATTTATTGTTTGTGTATTTAACATGGTCCTTAAAAATTTAAGCCATTATCAATTATCTATCATAATTAAAGCTTTTTAATTAATCAAATATTTTTCTGATGGAGTGCCCAATATAGTTGGCACATGAAGGCCTACAGTATCTAAATCCATCCATGGGCAAATGTAATTGAAATTGAAATGATAAATTCAATCTTTGATAGTATTAGTTTTTTTAATAGAAACCCCTTTTCTCTACAGCACTTTATTTTATCTAATTGTTTACATTTCCGAAACAGTCTCATGCCTTTTTTCCAAAATACTTAAATATCTTTTTATTTTGAGTGCAACATCAAGAAAACCGAGCACAAATGACCATGCCACTTGAAAATCTCTTTTGAAGATTATTGTCTCCGACAATGTTATAAATTTATTATTGATTGTCTAAATAATACAGCTCTTGGAATTACATGATGCAGTAATTTCATTTTATCAGCTTTAGTTTGATTTGTACTTTACACAATAATCGTCATCTATATCAATATCATAACATGATATAGAATTATTCTGAAAACATTGCAACCAGAAATAGCTTCTATGAATTACCTAATCCCACCGCTGTAAATAATATGGTATATTGCAACTGCAAAGTTTTAAAATTTCAATTAAAACAATTGAAACATAAAATTTGACCATGCATTTTAATTACCTAAGCATGCCTAAACATAAAATAGGGGAATAACAGAAAAACACACATTTTGTTATTGGCATAAGAAGGATAATAAGGAGCAGTAGGAGTCAGTGATTAGGATTTCTGTCAAATTACAATATAATATAAAGCTTGCTGTAGCCGAGTCGGCTAATCATGGCAGTGGACCGCAGCAGGTTGTGGTAGACAAGCTGTATTGATCATGACGCGCCCTTGGTCAAGATATGTGGCGGGGCGGCCGTGACAATGGTGTAGGGGAGCCTTGGACACGAACAGGAGGCTCTGCACTTGTTATAGTGACGAGTAAGATAATAGATAGGAACATATAGAAGTGGAGATAGTCGTTGTATTACTAAGTATTTATTTGAATAAAAGAGTATTATAAAGTGGTAATATTGTTTAATTGTGAGAACTTAACATTGGCGACGAGGAAAATGGCAAATACAGCACCAACTTCGGAACAGTTTGCACAAATCATTACGCTGATGCAGCAACAAATACAACAACAACAGCAGCAAATCCAACAACAACACACGGCCTGGCAGCAATTTCAGAACCAACAGCTGGCAGTTCAACAGCAGTTCCAACAACAGCAAACAGCAGTGCAGCAAAAAAACCAGGCAATAATTACGGAAGCGTTGAAAGGGGTGAGTCTGGCCTTCGGAGCGCGTCCTCCCCCCCTCCCTCCGTTTGATAGTGAGAAGGATGAGTGGTATACTTATAAAGAGAGACTCGAACAGCATCTATTATGTCACGGGGTAGACAAAGACGACATGAAAAGGGCGTTTGTTCTTAGTTGTATTGGCAGTGAAACATGCAATTTGTTAAGGAAGTTGTGTCCCGAAAAAGAAATAACAGAATTATCTTGGGAAACAATTAAGGCAGAATTAGATAAATATTTTGCTAAAGCGCCGCATGTAGTGGCTTCTAGGTATGGATTTTTTCAGAGCAGAAAAAAGGAACTCCAGTCTCATTCCGAGTGGATTACGGAACTCAGAGGGTTAGCTCGCACGTGTGAGTTTAAATGCCAGTCACCGGGTTGCGGGAAATCATACGCCGACTCGCTCATCAGAGATATGGTTATTTTACATACTCCTGAAGAAAAAGTTCGATTTGAGGCAGTGAAGATTAGTGATCCGACCTTAGAAGAAGTGCAACGTATAGCTCTCACGTATGAAGTAACAACTAAAACCACTAGAGAAATAGCAAGATCGGAATCAGTGTGTTATGTGAAGAGAGAAAGCAGGCTCAAATCTGAGAACGTGAACAGAACAAGAAGACAGAATCGCAAAGAGAACAGCTCGAGTGACAGTGAAAATGGCAGTATTAAGAGTGAAGGGTTGAAGAGCAAGTGGTCGAAATCTTGTAAGGATTGTATCAAGAAACATCCTAGGGAACAATGTAGGTTCAGGCAAGCTGAATGTTTCTTATGCGGCAAGAGGGGTCACATTAGAGAAGTGTGTCAGAGTTGGCTCAGGAGAAGACCAAGAGATAAACAGGTGACACGCGAAGAAGAAATGGAAACTGATATGGTAAATGAAGTATTGAATAGGGAAGATAAGAAGAAACTTTTTATACAATTACAATTCGGCAGCGAGTTGGTGAATTTTTTGGTGGACACAGGAGCAGCATCCACACTTATTAACTTGGAAACTTATCACAGGTTAGGCTCTCCTAATTGTAAAAAAGTAGACACAAAATTGGTTAGCTTTTGCAAGAGTCCCATTAAAATCAAAGGCAAAATTTATTTAAATGCAACATACAAGAAAAAGAGGGAGAGGTTAGAACTCATAGTGGTAGATAGATACGATGTAACGAACATTCTGGGACTGGACAGCTTTAACAAATTAGGGTTTGAAATAGTGGATGAAATTGAGAATATATCGAAAGAGGCTCAGACAACTTTAATAGAAGAACTTAAAAAAGAATTCGATGAGGTGTTTTCACCGGGCTTAGGAAAGTGTAGTTCATTTTTAGCACATATTCAGTTAAAAGAAAATTGTAAACCTAAATTCTACAAGGCTCGACCGGTGCCTTGGGCACTACGGGAAGCGGTAGAAACGGAGCTTAGAAGATTGGAACGAGAAGGTGTAATTTCACCTATTACAACCAGCCAGTGGGCCACACCCCTAGTAATTGTTAAGAAGCAAAATGGAAGCCTGAGGTTGTGCGGGGACTTTAAAAGTACAGTCAATCAACAGTTGGAGGTGGAGCAATACCCCATACCAAAACCGGAAGACCTTTTCCAGAAATTGATGGGAGGACAACAGTTTACAAAAATAGATCTTAAGGATGCATATCTACAACTACCTTTAGATGAACAGTCAAAGAAGATTCTTGTGGTTAACACACAACTAGGCTTGTTTCAATTTAACAGACTACCGTTTGGGGTTTCGTCGGCAGCAGCTATATTTCAACGTTGTTTGGAACAGATTACGAGACAATGTAGGGGATGCATTAACTATTTGGACGATATTGTGGTAACGGGGGCTACGCCTCAAGAACACTTAGACAATTTAAGAGGTTTGTTGGCCAAGCTAAGGGAAAGTGGATTAAAGATTAATTGGTCCAAGTGTGAATTTTTTCAAGATCAGGTAATCTTTTTAGGTCATGTGCTAGACAGGACAGGTATAGCTCCGACGCAGAGCCATATAGAAGCAATTAAACAGCTACCTGCTCCTAAGGATATAAAGCAGTTACAAGCCTTGATTGGTAAAATAAATTATTACAATAAATTTATTAAAAGTTTTTCGTCTATAGCAGCTCCATTAAATGCTTTAAAAAAGAAAGGAGTTAAGTTTGCATGGACTAAGGAGTGCCAGTTAGCATTAGACAAGTTGAAAGAAGCAATCGTTGGCGCGGTGCGTTTGAATCATTTTGTACCTGGAAGAGTGACTACGATTGCCACGGATGCATCAGATTATGGGGTTGGAGCTGTTCTGTCACAGAAGGATGAAGCAGGTGTTGAAAGGCCGATAGCGTTTGCTTCAAAAACTCTTAATAAGCATCAGCAAAATTATTCTCAAATTGAAAAAGAAGCTTTAGCAATTATTTTTGGAGTCAAGAAATTTAATGACTTTGTTTATGGAGCAAGATTTCATTTAATAACCGATCACAAACCTTTGGTGCAGTTGTTTCATCCCGGCAGGAAAATTCCAGAAGGTACAGTTAAGAAGCTCCAGAGGTGGGTGTTGTTTCTCACAGATTACAATTATCAAATTCACTTTAGGAGTACCACTAGACATGCAAATGCAGATGCGTTGTCAAGACTACCATGTGGGCCCGACATAGAATTTGATGCATCAGAGGAAGCATGCTTTCAAATTGACACTGAAGAGTGGGAGACCATACAAGAATTCCCCATTAATGCAGCAACAGTTGCGGCGGCTACGGAAAAAGACGAGGAGTTACGGAGGGTGAGAGACTTTATCCGAAAAGGGTGGCCATCGAGATTGCTCAGGAGTTACGACAAATGGTACAATAGAAGAGAGAGATTGTCAGTTAAGGCGGGGGTAGTTTTGTTAGCATCGGACCAATATACACGCGTAGTAATCCCTCAGTCGCTTAAGAGAAGTGTCTTAAAGTTGCTCCACGAAGGCCACTGGGGTATAGTGAAAACTAAACAATTAGCCCGCAGGTACTGTTTCTGGGAAGGAATGAGTCAAGACATACAGCAGTTAGTGAGGTGTTGTGAAAGTTGTCAAACCAATCAAAATGCGCCAGGGAAAGACCTTGTATCGTGGCCCCTACCACAGGAACCATGGGAGAGAGTTCATGTAGACTATGCGGGACCTTTCTGGAACTCTATGTGGTTGATTGTGGTTGACGCCTTTTCCAAATACCCATACGTAGTTGAGATGCGATCTACAACTGCGGCAGCAACCATCGAAGCTCTGGAGAAAGTATTCGTCTCAGAGGGCCTCCCTCAGGTGTTGGTCTCCGATAACGGCACGCAGTTCACTTCATCGGACTTCGCTGAATTTTGCAGGACAAATGGAGTGCAGCACATCTGCGCTCCTCCATTTCACCCATACTCGAATGGAGAAGTAGAAAGATGTGTCCAGACATTCAAAAGAGCAATGTGCAAGGTGCGGAGCGCGGGATTAACGAAGACCAAGGCTCTTTTGCGAGTACTGGCTACTTATCGAGCACTTCCGGGAAGAGACGGCAGGAGCCCGTCGGAATTACTCCATGGTCGCCAGCACAGATCATTACTCTCATTGCTCCATCCAGGGACCGTTTACACTTCTCAAGGGGGCACACCTAAATTCAGCGTAGGAGATAGAATATTTTGTATGTCTTTTAAAAAAGATCCGGCGTGGATCCCGGGAGTGGTGCAGGAGGTCAAGGGATCAAGATTGTACTGGGTGAAAACGAACGATAGAGTAGTGGTTCGACATCAAGGACAGATTAGACCTAGATTCAGGGAAGCAGAGGTCGATAGTCAAAAAACGTTATCCCAGCACCAATTTCGAGATAAAGTTTTAAAAGAATTCATGGCGATGCCTAGTTCACAGGAGATCCTGCCACCGGTCAGCCCGACTACCCAACAGACTGAAGAGCTAAAGGTCTCTGCAGACGAGCAGAAAGTGGAGATCGGTGACACAAAACCTCCCCACAATACGGCACAGCAGTCGAAGAGGTTCAGGAAAAAAGTTCGTTTCGCGCCGTATCCGACGCTTTTGGGCGCGGAGGGTGCTGTAGCCGAGTCGGCTAATCATGGCAGTGGACCGCAGCAGGTTGTGGTAGACAAGCTGTATTGATCATGACGCGCCCTTGGTCAAGATATGTGGCGGGGCGGCCGTGACAATGGTGTAGGGGAGCCTTGGACACGAACAGGAGGCTCTGCACTTGTTATAGTGACGAGTAAGATAATAGATAGGAACATATAGAAGTGGAGATAGTCGTTGTATTACTAAGTATTTATTTGAATAAAAGAGTATTATAAAGTGGTAATATTGTTTAATTGTGAGAACTTAACAAAGCTCAAGGCCCATGTTGCTGAGAACCAAACTACTGATATTGTTGTTATATAATAGAATAATCTTAAGGTTTATCCTAGCATAGCACAGGTAATTCAAGAAATAAAAATTAGAGAGAAACAAACATTGAAAAAATACTTGAATTTTTTTTATTAAATCACTGTTCTCGTGATATTGTAATTATTTCGTCTTCTCAAATTCCGCTTTGGAAAGAAATCCTCCGCCAATTCGCTCAGATATTGATATTTACCACGTGTAGACCAGGCAACAAACAGTATTTAGTCGTTAAAAACAACGAAACTTTGAAGCAACATGAGCCTTGAGCCGACATGCCAATCTCAAAAACATTACAGTGTTGCCCAATTTAGCAAAGACTTTTCGCTCTTCTCAATCGTGGAAATTTTTGCCATTGTTAGCGGTCATTGTACAAAAATATGCAGATATATATCTATGATGTTTCTTTTTATGATTTTGCGCGTACTAATTGTGTTATAGTGCTTTTTTACATTCAATCTTATGTCTCAATTTTTCATTCCTCGGCCACGCGATAGGTTGGTACTAGTTAAGAAACTAGTCAACCTCTTTATGTGGTATTAAAATATTTGTATTTTCCATCTATGAAACAAAATTAATTCTTATAATGAAATAAAACTCAGCATAAGAGTCCCTATTTTGTTTATGTAAATCTTTCAATACCCACATACCTCGCAAATAAATGGTTTTTAACGTAATATGGACTTTGTCTACTAGGGAATATCTCGCTCTAACCACCTTAAAGAAATCTGACGTACTGTAAGACAATATGGGAAGCACATTGGAAAGGAAACGTATTTTTGTGCCACATGTGAAACAGGTTTTAATTAAAATTAAACGTTAATTTTTCTATTATTATTGTTACACCTACAATATTATTCAGATAGAGGTTTACTTTTGTCTGTTTACTTGCGCACTCCCTCCAAGTTATTTCTTAAATCTCAATTGTGCGGAACAGAAACGGCAATAAATGTTTAAAATATATTTAAGTTGCGCCATAATAGTTATATTATGCACTAATTTATTATTGTGACGTATGTAAAACGTATGTATGACGTAATTATGTTATAATGACGTATTTAAATATTTTTGCATAATTTCTTTTTAAAAGTATCGTGGAGTCGACACTTCTGCGCTGGGCGTGGGGTACGTCTGGCAACACTCCCAATGACGCCTATCTGCCTCATTGTCGGTTGGATCGATTTCGCGATAAATGAAGACAGATTTCGTGGTAGAGAACAGTCGCAATGAAGATCGCAAACGGAGTTCACTCGAGCAGAAGCGAGAACCGCCGCGCCTTCGGAGCGTAAAGCAGAAACTCAGTGCACTCGTGTTGATGATGCCCGAAAGCAGAACGTGCAAAAACGTGTTTCGTTACAAATGTGAATGAATTTAGAACGGATATATTTACAACGCATGGAACTATCTTGTTTTTCAAATTATGTGTCATAAAGTGCGGATGAATGGTTAGTCGTCCAGTAGCGTTTTGGACGAGACATTTGTGAAAACTGTGGCAAATGCGGAAAACAAACAGCGTTCTCAGCCTCTTCAGGGACAAAGTACCAGCGCTACAGCCAACAAATCTTTTTTAAGGACCTCTGTGCAGTTACGGTGAGTGTGAATATTTCAGTTAAAAATTTGAATAATGTAAAGTTAAAAAAGGTTAATTTTTAGCGAGATACTGATTAATAGACGCCGGATTCTCATTCGTTAAATAAGTTAAAATATGTGCACGCAACCATGCACTGAAAATAGCCTGTATGAGCTTTTAAAACCTAGAATACGCAGTGAAGAAAGATATAGATAGCAACAGTTAATATTGTCTTGATTTTACATTTGACATGATTTATCATTTATTAATATTGATTTTACTCAATTAAAAAGGGCCTATAATGAAAGATTTAGGGAACCAATAGCATAGTTAGGAGACGCCTCAACATTTAGTCCAATTCACGAAGTGCTTGCGTAGGAATAACGTTCACAATGTTATCAGAATATCGGTAATGATATGTTGGTATTGTAACATTGGCATGGCTTAATTTGCTTTTCTGTTGAAAGAGAAATACCCGAAAATATCTGATTTCGACACAATTGTTCCTGTTTTTAAAAATGTCGCGTACATTAAAATATGCAGTTAAGGAAAATAGCTAAAAAACTGCAATTTTGCAAATTAATAATGGGCTAGATTAGTTTGATTTTCTGTGACAGGTATTTACATACTTTTCCTTTCGAAATGCGCAATCAGTAAAAGTATGCAATCGCATGAAGTTCCGCGGTGTGCTGATTATAGCATTCCAGATGAATATATATTATGGGAAATTTACGTGTTAATGTTAGGAAGACGCAATCTCAAGAATTAGAAACACCATCAAAGCTGCCGATTTTCGTATCTATCGATAAAAGTCAGTGTTATATATGAAAATCAACTCAGTGCCTTTCCAGAAACTGTAATTTCTCAAATGATGAATTTTCGATTTCTCTCAAACTATGAATTTTCTTAAAGAGGTTGTCACGTTATGTCAAAATAAGATTAATCGTTGCGACTGAAATTTATCAAAATATTATATGTTTTTACACGCTTTTCCAAAATATGAAGCGATTCTACGGTATAGTTTAAAAGATAATCACATTTGAAAACTTGCGTTTTAACACGCATAGTATGGGAAAAGGACCTCGTCCGACCATAAATTAATTTGAAACATTTGTGCATAAGATTACATAAGGGAGAAATGTTATAAATATGTATTAAACCTTTCTAAAGACACAAAAATGGAATGAAAAGATTTTAACCTGTAGTTTGGACACGAACACAAAAAAGAAAATAATAAGTCATATTTTTTTCGTAAGAACGAAGAAGCGCGGCAACGTTGCATGACGTACAACTTGGCGGGGATTTTTAATATTGGAAAATTTTTGGACCGACATGCGTATAGGGGGTAATTAATATCATACGTTAGTTTACCAACACCCGACGCATTCGGCAATTCTTTATTTGTATGAACTGCTTTTGAACCTAAATAATTATGACATCTTATGATGAATACAGTTGCCAACCCAGAAATGGTTTCTTTTTTAATGAATTTTAAAGAAAGAGTTGCATCACATACAAGGCACCGCAATTGTTTGGCGAATTCTCTAACGTGCACGCAACGACGACCATCAACAGGAAATATTTCTTTGTCTGTAACGTTTTCTTCTTAGTTTCCTCGATCTGCAGCTATAGATAAATTTGTTTTCCACAATAATTTCAGTTTTTTCAAACAAGTCGCCCTTTGTATCTGAAGTGCTCGCACATGATTTTTCAGGTTATAAGACCTACAAAACCAGCTCAACTTTAACTACTCACGCACTGTTCTACAGCTGTTCTGTACGTTCTAAAGCTTATTTATTTACGTTTAAAACTGTGTGTGACGAGCTATGGGGAGAAGTGAAATTTTTGCACGTTTTCATAATTCTGTGATCTCTATCCTAAACCATATTCTAGTCGAATTTTGAATACAGAAAAGAGCGGTTTTTTTCAAGTTTTGTTGACATTCGCCGGCGAAACCGTCCACACTTTGCTTTTTATGTAATAAGTTGTGTGTGTAGAGCTCCCGACCGAAAGGTTGCCCTCATCATCCCCAGACTCCCCTCGCCCCTCCCCCGTGGCCTTCCCCCTCGCCGAGCGGCGCGAAGGGCCGGTTTGAACGACTTCCTTAGGTACATTAGACTTCGGCCAAAATAATTAACTTCTAATTCTTCATTTTTTAACCAACAAATTAAAAAATTACAACTTTTTTCCATCTGACTAGAGAGTAACGTGACAACCTTAAAAACGAGTTAAAGTGTTTTCGTGAAACTCTTCTTGTGAATTGTATTAAATGTGGTGAATAACAAACTGTTTGGATGTTTTTTGACTTTTGAGTCATTAAACATTTTTTAAAAAATATCTATTGTTTATCTATCAAAAATGTTTCTAATATTTATGTAGTTTTCTTTCTTTCTTAACATGGTTAATATACTTAATATTAGCCCTTCATATCACCGCTTTGTAGATATGCAAAGCAACTTTTGGAAGTGATTTGGGGTGATATTTCCGTATTATAAGCTTTTGTGTGCACTATGGCCTATTCGCAAAGGGTTAATGTACCATTAGGTTCATTGGGTACTCGACACTTTGCGCGTGAGTAGTCTTTCTGAAATACTTTTTCTTGGTGAGTAGTTGTTCACTCCAAGAGTGCTTGTCGCCCTACTTTGTTTTTTGTGGCTGTTAATTGAATGGGGATTTTTGTGGTTTAAAAGTTTTTTCTTAGAATTGAACTATTTGGAAACTTATTTTCTGTTTATAGTTGTAATTTTAACGACGACTTTGCACATTAGTTTGCATTCAGCTTCCACAGGGTGGCCAGCGAACCTGGAATCCTTGAAAACCGCCCAAAAACCGGGAATTTGGAAAATCTTTGAGAAACCGGAAAAAAAACGGAATTTGATTTGAAAATCGGGGTTTTTCGTTTTTTCTGATTTTCCAACTTTTAAGACGAATTCACATACGTAATCGCATTCATTTACGTGCATGATTTAACTCGATAGACGATAATGGCGGGAGTTAAAATCGAAAAATGTACGAAAAAATCCAGAAATATATGCTTTAGTATTGCGAAGTCCTTGACTCACGGGTCACAGGATGTCAAATATTGCCGCGTGTGTATGTATCGGTTTTTCTTTCTTGGCGCGTGGGGGGGGGTGTCAACAAAATGGAATATCTCACGGTATTTCGCGTCGTTTCCGGTTGTGCCGCTAGAAGTCGCATGATCGCGACTGTATAGAGCAGTGCTGGCGATCACCCACTTACGGGTCGTGAAATTTGACTACATAATGTGTTACGATTTATTTACTACATATTTTAGGATTTATCTCCTTTTTTTTTAATCAAGGCTTTACAATACGGATTTTTTCTGTAAAGAAAATCTGTTTTCTTGGTGGAGCATTACGTTACTTTCTCTGTACTACGTACATTACTCAGTATATATGAACGTATTCGAGAAATTAAGAATAAATTATGCTAAATTTCTGGACTCTACTCATGACGTATGGTCTACCATTTTTCAAGTAGGTTGGTCTTTTTAAGCCGTATACCATTGAGAATTTGCTGACAAATAGGATTGTGTAGTGAAGCTTTTGAGTACCTATTTTATTAAGCAGCAGGTAATTAAATGTTTTCAATCCATATAAACATTGTTAAGTATAAAACACTAAATCCGTTTTGAAAAAATCTGGAACTATTGAAACTTAATTCAAATTGATGTGAAAACAATTAAAATTCTAAATATTATTAATAAACATTTTTTAAATTGTTGTATTGCAAGATCGATTAGATATGTTATCTTCAAAATTCCAAAAATTAAGATACCTGAGATGTTTCAAGTAAATATGAAGATTTATTAATACTGAAAATCCAAAACCTTTATTGAAAATGGAAATCTTACAATGTTATTAAGCGTTCTTTTTATTACCTTGTAATTAATCAAAAGAAGTTATCATATTTTATTTTTCTTGAAAATAGAATTTGGAAGACAGAAAGTACACAGTTATCCTCGTTAGAACTCATGTCGACTGCGAAATATCTATTTTCAAAAAGGATTCACACTTGCGTGTTGAAAACTATTATTATTCACGGCAGAATCGACATAGTTCCAAAAGCGATGTAAGGCATACGGCACCTCAAGCCCTACTTTCACATCTGTCCAGAGATCTATTTTCCGGTTGAAAGAGTAGTTTCTTGAACATTTTAAGCAGAGTCTAACTATTAATCAATGACAAATATTTCCTAGAAAAACAAAAATATCAGAATTTTCTTTAAAACTAAGTTTTGTACAAAATTTTACACCCTACTCCACGATTGCGAGAGAAAGATGCGCGAGAAACATAGTTTAGTTCAGTAACGAACAGAAAATTAGTGGTGGTAAAACAGCACGTATTTTCACGCAAAATTTCGCGAAAAATATTCAAATTTTCGAAATATTGTACATGTCTTCCTTAAAGATAGATTTTGTAATAAACTGATTTCAATAAGGAAAAATCTCTTATCTCCAGAAATGTAGGCCTAGTAGTAGGAAGAAACCGAAAAGATTTGCATTTCTGCAATTTTCGAGAACTCGGGATTTTCAACGAACATGAGCACCATTCTCTTAAACATTCTTCACACTATCCAACAACAAAATTTAATCCATGTTTTTTGAAAATGTCTCAGGGACTTCATGTAAAGTACCCCCCCCCCCCCAATCAAAATATCGGATTGATGTTCAAGGGGCCGCTACATCACCCAGAACGATCGATAAATATCAGTTTTGTAGCAAATGGCTGAACGGTTTAGCCGCAAGTGGTGTTCACAGACAGACGGATGGGCAGACACGTTTTGCCGTCATTCGATTTTTTCCGTATAGACTCACAAAACATAGATGCCAACATAGACTTTACGCCGCGTGTAATAGGATTTGTTTCTAAATTTAGCGACTGGATCTATCCATTTTTTCGTTACTAGCCCTGTGCTAAGAGTTTCTTTTCGGAAATTGGCCGTTTTTCCGCGCAGCATTACATAACTTTCTCTCTACTTTGTAACCTGATGCAAGAAAGTAAAAATGTGCTGTAGAGTGCGAAATAGAACCTGGAAAATTGATAATCTCAGACCTGGAAAACCGGGAAAAAAACTTGAAATTCAAAAAGTCAATTGCTGGTCACCCTGTTCCAGTGGTCGCGGTGTTGTACTGAGAACACTCAATGCGATTGTTGCTTTTGGACACTCTTTCGAGAAGATAACATCTTTCGTGAGATCGTGCTATTCTTGTCTTATCTCTTTCACTGAAATCTGGAAGCCTGGCCGCTTCCTCGTTGCCCACTATGTGAGTTCTTGCCAGATGATAAGTAAATGTTATACGAAGTACAAAGCTTTTGTGCACAGTATGACGCTCGACAAGCTGAATTTTAAATGGAGCCGCGACAACAGGGGTGTTTTGAGAGATAACGTATTGTGTTCGAATTTATTTGATTTTACTAATTTTCATGTTTACATTTTTAACAGAATGAATAATTACGTATTCGTCAATGGAGGATATTGAAGATCATTAACTGACATCGTATATATAATTAATTACTGAATTGATATAATATAATATTTTGATAATGGATAAAATTACTATGCGTTATTATTATAAGCTTTTATGCAAGCACTTTGTTATACGTGTCATATTCACTATTGCAGAATATTGCTATATGTAAAGGCAAATTGTATAAATTAACGGGCATCTTTGCATATATGCAAATAAGGTAAAATGTTCAATATTACGTCACAGATGTAAATTATTTTTTTACTATTTTCCCCAAGATCTGCACAATCAAAATGATTCCTCAAAAAAGTTTGACCTCAAAAGAAAAAAAATCGTGCAACTGAGGGATTATTTATATTAACCATATTTGAGGCACTGAGAGCACAAGCGGACTAACCCACATTCTTTGTGAGTTTGAGATATTGACATTTACTGAAAACAATAATACGATATTTAATAACGTATTGTTATCAATGTCAATAAGTTACATTCACAAAAAATGTGGATTAGTCCACTTGTGCTCTCAGTGCCTCATTTATATTTTCATATTGAATTAATATTTAATACACAGTGAGAAGAAACAATTTTAAACGTTTGAAGATTTATTAAACCATTAGTTCCCACACATAGAAGTAATTATCAAATTACGTTTTGTTTACACTTTTCGTTTCAATTTAGTATTATAAAACACGTTTAAGTTGTTTATAAATTTTATATAAATAAGAATTATGAAAAAACTGATGTTGCGTTTCCGGAACTTTGGGAACACACCAGAAGTATTAAAATGATTCATTCTCACTTCGTCCTTGTCTATTGGACGAAAAATGATGCAAATATGACAAACTCTCTCTTGAATATTATTTTGAAGGAAATATAACTCATAAATAACATGAAAATATAAATCATTGAAAATATTTTTCCTTAAGTTTTCTGAACCAATTTACATTCATTGGAACATTGCATTTTGAAGAATATAAAATTGTTTGTGACTTGCAGAGTCCATATGTTCTGATATTTTTATTATCTTTTTTAATTTTTTGGTTTACACCATCAGATTTGACTGGATCAGGCCATGCTCGATGTTTTTTTTGCTACCTGGTAACACACTGGAATTTGTAGGTCGTTGTCAGGTGCTTCAATAGATTTTTTAGATGAGTGTGTGATATTGCTCACAATTCTCAATTCTGTTAAATTTTCAGGCATCCCCTAAATAAGGTCATCACCATCGGCTTGTCAATAATCTACGCAAAAATAAAAAAAATAAAAAAATCTGAAATTCTTTGTTAAATGATAAGCTTTTTAATACAATTTTTTGTTTCAACCAAAAGTACATATTGTGCGAAAACGTTTAAAGCAAAACGATTTTTAAGTTAACAATTGGAGAACACGAGAACGAAAAAAAATGTTGCGTTTACGCATCTTTGGGACTTAATGGGTTAATATCCATCCGTCTTTTCTTGAGCCCCCATTTTGGTAGATCTACAATCTACAGCGATCTGTAATCTGTACTTTAATTGGAAAATCTAGAGATAATTCTGAACAAAATAAGTAATGTCTTTTTAAATCCATTGTTGTATGTGGAGATTTCAATATTGATTTTCTGAGCGAACCCCACGAAAAATACCAGTTTCTCAATTTACTTCATTCTTTTAATTTAGATATTACAGTGAATGTACCTACACGGAATACATTCAAATCACAAAAAGCATTAGATCAAATTATAATTAACAAAATCACATGGGAAATAACGAATAGTCAAGGTTACAGTGACCACGATGCACAAATTCTTACAATTACTAATATCATAAACACTGACACATTAAATAATACACCCATGTGTAGAGCATTAACTAAAGTTTACATAAAATTATTTACGGACTACTTGGGGAAGGAAACATGGAACGCAGTTTATAACGCTGTTGATACAAATGAAAAATATACTTTATTATTCTCAAAGCTTTCAATTCATTTTAACGCTTGCTTTTCTCTTAAAAAGGGAAAACTAAACGTTTCAGGCAAAAGTAGTACTTGGATTTCAGAAGGAATTAGAACATCGTGTAAAAACAAACGTACGCTTTACTTTATTTCTAAATATAACGTATCACCCGTTTTCCATATATACTTCCGAGAATATAAAAGAATTTTAAGAAAAGTAATAGTTCAGGCAAAAATAATGAAAAATAGTCAGGATATTTTGAACGCTAGTAACAAAACTAGAGCAATATGGGATATCGTAAAAAATACAACCACATCATCTCGATACCTTGCAGAAAATGTTATTTTAAAGGATAATGAAAGAGAAACGAGTAATACGGAAAAAAAGTCGCGAATCTCTTCAACAAACACGTTTCTAGAATTGCGTCTGATCTCACGAAGGGACTAAAACCAAACATTTTAACATCTTACACTTCCCAAAACATTTCCCATACGATGTTTATTTCCGAAACTTCTCCCAACGAAATCCTCAGAATAGTCAGTAAAAAAAAAAATTCATCTGGTTTAGATGAATTTCCGGATTGTTTATTATGAACGTGTGCACCTGCTCTTATACATCCGTTAACTCACACTTTCAATGTTTCTTTATGTACAGGAATATTTCCAAATATTTTCAAAACAGCAAAGATTAAGCAACTTCAAAAAATGGAATTGAAAATTACCGGCTAAGTTCTCTTTTGTCAGTTTTCACAAAAATATTAGAGAGGATTTTCTACTTACGAGTAGAAACTTTTCTCAGGAAAAACAAAGCGTTTTCAGACTCACAACAAACTTTTTGAAAATCAAAATCTACGGCAACTGCCATTTTTTTTCTCAAAGATTTTGCGTCAATAGACCAAAATGAAATACCTATTGAAATATTCCTAGATCTTTCGAAATCTTTCGAAATCTTTTGACGTTATTGACCATAACATCTCGCTCTCAAAATTACTTTCGTATGGAACTCGTGGTATCTTAAACATCGGACTCAAAGTAAAAATACCATACTGGCACGAAAGAACATTACATGTTTCCAATGCTTTGCCATTTGCCAATTGAGCATGGTGTCCCGAAAGGTTCGATTTTATGTCCTATTCTATTTGTTATAAGTAAACGATTTGCTCTCGTCAATTAAAAATGGAAGAACAGTTGTGTGCCGATGATACGAATGTTCTTTGCACAAAAGAAGCAATGAATAGTTCGATTTCAGAAGTTTGATTAGTTTCGTAATAACTAATTGTTAACGAAAGAAAATCTGTTTCGATACATTTTTGCATATCAAATCGGCAATCTCATGTTCCATTGAAAATGAACAATATACAATTAGCTTATGTTGAGGTAACAAACTTTTTAGGTCTCTCTATTCAATCTAACATCATATTAAATGTACATATAACAGAATTAAACACTAAATTAAGTTCATTATGTTACGCATTCAGAATTCTTTCAAGTTCTGTCAGCCTTCTTGCAGCTCGTTGCGTTTATTTTGCAAATGTACATTCCGGCCTGAGATATGGCATAATATTCTGGGGAAGCTCATCCTGTAGAACTCAGACTTTCAGATGCTTGCCACGTGATCCCTGCAAGCCTCTCTTCATTGAGCTTGGAATCTTTCCATTTGCCATGCCTATTTATTTACGAATCTGTAATATTTGTCAAAAATGACCTACTTAACGGATGGAACATATTTTCATGGAATATATATATATATAGTAGAAATGGAATTTAGTGCCCGGCTGGAGAATTGTAACGACCGGCTGCTCTGATCGGTAGTTTTCCGTCGTTTATCCGATCAACACCAGGCGAAAGCCGGAGCAGTATCTAACAAATTGGTCACGGACCGCGCGTGATCTTTCCGTCTTCCTTATCATTTCGTCACCCCTTACACACACACACACACACACACACACACACACACACTTACACTAACATGCACTACACTACCACACATGTCGGGAGACCATACGGGAGCTTAGAGATTGCGCTAGGTGGGGCGGTGCCCCGTTGGTGGGAGATACCTGGTTGGGGAAACACCGCAAACGAATGTGCCGGACGGCGTCGAATCTCAACCTTCAAGGGGAATGAAACAGGCACTGCACGTCCTGAACTAATGACCAAAGCAGTTGACTCCGCCCCGTCAATGCCAATCGTCAATCAATCGCTTATTCGTTAAACATTTAAGTTCTCTTGTTACTTTGGACCTGATTTTTTGTTTCTTGTTCGGAATTCCTGATTGAATGGCGATTGCTGATATAATTCGCCTGACGACTTCACTCTTCTCCAAACTGTATCGTTTTATGATGTCAAAACATTTACTTCGAAGCAATGAATTGGAGTGAAGACGCATGTAGTTATGTTACTGAGACTTTTAGTATCCCACATTTGTTGGATGGCTAAATGTAGAGAGTTAATTGAAACATTGCATGGGTATATCGTGAAGTTTGAGTTCCCCTACCAAATGTCATCGGAACCGCAGATGTCAGCAGGGCCTGATTGAGTGTAGGGCATGAAGGTAGGGAGAAGGGAAGAGGAAGGGAAGATAGCGCGCGCTCCGCGACCGTTTTGTTCGGGTACTGCTCCGGCGTTCGCCTGGCGTTCATGGGAGACACCACGAAACACAGCCGATTAGAGCAGTCAGCCACGAGCAGTCCCCTCCAGGCAGGAGTTGAGGTGCACCCAGGCACTGCCTAAAAGCAGGTCAGATCCCCGGCAGCGGCATCAGCCATGTCCTCGGTCGACCAAGCAACTATCACAAGTAGAATTCTAGCGTGGATGACTCGAATCCTAGGATCTCTCGTTGACAGCAAAACGTCCGTCTGTCCATCCGGGGGATGTGAACAACGCTAGTGCCTAAACAATGCGTTCAAGTGTTTCCACATCCCACAAACACCAGACCTTCTGGTCTGAGTCAAAGCTCTGCGGTTTTCAATAACAATCATTAATTTTAACTACTTTACAGAAAGCCCCCTGGACATTTTCAAAATTTTTCCAAATAGACTCCAAATTTTTTCTTTAAATTTCTTGTAAAAATACAGTAAAATACACTTATAATGGTGGCATAGGTACGATTTTCACGGGTAACTCTAAATATTCGAAAATTGCAAAACTTTGAATTTTTTTCGACATCTTCCTACAACCACATAATTAAGGATTGAGATTTTTCCTTCAAATAAATGTTGCTTTACATAGCGAGTTCTTTCATTATTGCCATGAACATTTTGTTCCAAATTTTAGTAGTTTTCGCGCAATATTACGTGCAATGTACGCATTTTTTCAAAATTACAATTCGGTACATAGGCCCTGAAAACGAAATAGTGGGTAAAACCACTAGCTAAATTAAGGCGAAAAAACTCCTAACAGGTGGTGAGTGAGTGTTCTTCAGACTTTTGGAACGGATAATGCTGAATGCACTCTTTCATACGGCGTAAAGTTTATTTTGAGGAATTATTTTGTTTTTTCAAAAATCACACAAATGTAACTTTTTTGAAAACCTTCACATCTTTAATATGCACATTACATGCAATTTTTTAACTATATTAATATTTTTGAGTGTAATTGCTTCAAATAAATTGAGATGAAGTTTTTTGATATCTCAAAAATGTTCTGCGAAAAAGAGCTTTAAATTTCGCATTTTTAGTAACTCTTAAATGCCATTTCCTCAGAAACTGCTACAAATTTTTCAAAGAAAATTGCCATTTAGACTAGGTTTTCGTGTTGTTTAATATTCTAAAATTAATATTTCCGTTCTAGCATTTGGAAACAAAAAATTAAGAAAATGTCAAAAAATGTACTTTCGTCGGCGATAGATGGCAGCTGGCAAGAGTATGTGGCTATTCCGAATAGCTAGCCCGGACTGAAGGAAATATAAAACCAATACTGGAAAGTCTGTGCCACTCGTTTTCTGCCGAAAATTCGCGGTTTCTTCGCGCAGCATTACATACCTTTCCCTATACTACGTATTTTACCCCG
>JAHLJT010001790.1:0-14830 GCA_031308135.1 Acheta domesticus
TTGTCCTCGCACCGCCGCCGCCGCTACGGAGATAAGGTCGCGGAGGGCGTGGGGCGGGGGGCGGGGCAGACACCTGGCGCCGCAAAGTGAGCGAGGTGCAGCGCAGGCGATCCTCCGCAAAGGCGCCATTATCGCCGCCCGCAGATAGCCTTCCCCCGCGCGACACGACGCGACGCGGCGAAGACCCCCGCCCGACCCCCTGCCCTGTGAGCGCGCTGCCTCGCTATGGGACGAAGCTGCCCTGCGATGGATTCTTGCTTGCTTGTTGGGTTTTTGATGATTTATTAGAGATTCGGGCGCGTCACCTTCGAAGCTTCATTAGCCCCGTAAGTGTAGTGCACGTTTTTCGTCGTGAGGTGGCGAAATATTTTTCTGCTAGATGGTCAGAACCGGCGCCGACCTACTGTCGGCTAGATGGGGTTTCCCCAACTAGGTATCCCCCACCATCGGAACTACCCATTCTGTGACAAGCTCTAAGCTCCTGTCCGGTTTCCCTGCATATGGTAGTGTAGTACATATGAGTGTGTGTGTAGTAATGAGTAAAGATAGGATAAGGAAAAGAAGGAAAGATCGTGCGTGGTTCGTGACCCGCTAGAGTACAGCTCCGGCGTTCGCTAGGTATTGATCCGAATATTTGTTGGGGTTTAGAGGGCCTTTCAACTACTATGGTCATTGACTGATGATCTAATGAGTAGAAGGTACGGTGAAGATGATGAAGGGATGCAAGAATGAAGACAAATTATTGTGAAATGCGAGGCCGAGGAAACTTTCCAACGATGTTTAGTCCACAAATTCCATATGGATTTGTGGAGAATCGAGGCCCGGCCCCACCGGTGGAAAGTGCCTGCTCTAGCTATTAAGCCACGACCAGCTTCCCTCCCTCTTCCGAACGTCTAGCTCTCCCAGTCAAGGGCGACCCCAAGTTGTGAGGGTGCGGGCATAGTCCTTTACCTCCCCTCTTGAAATGCTCAGAAATAAAGTCGGGTAGAAAAAATAAGATTTTTTATAATAATAATAATAATAATAATAATTATTATTATAATTATAATAATAATAATTATTATTATTATTATAATTATAATAATAATAATAATAATAATAATAATAATGTACGAAAATAATTTTGCACATTTGTTAGTGTAGCCACTGACATGCCCTTGAAACGTCGAAATTTGCCTGAACGTTTTGGATAATCTTGTGTTTCCGAAAGATTGTTTTCGTTTATTTTGGAGATGAAAATAAAGAAATCAAGAGAAACTGAGTGTAACCGACGACGTCCCTGCTGCGAATTGCTTCTGAGGGAACCGCCGTCCGCCTACTGCGTGCTTATCGTGGCGGGACTTCGCGGAAGAGTTCCTAGCTCTGGCCACGGCCGCGGCAGGGGCGGGATAGGGAGCAAGAGGTCGGGTAAGTAAGTAAGTAAGTGAGCAGGGGCATGAGCAGGGGCGTGAGATGGAGTAAGCGAAGACGGGAGCTACGGCAGGGATGATGGCGAGAGCAGGGACAGGGTGGTTGTGGGTGGAGAAGGAAGTGAGGGAAGGGCGTGAGGAGGGCGTGAGGGAGGGCGTGAGGGAGGGCGTGAGGGAGGGCGTGAGGGAGGGCGTGAGGGAGGGCGTGAGGGAGGGCGTGAGGGAGGGCGTGAGGGAGGGCGTGAGGGAGAGCGTGAGGGAGGGCGTGAAGGAGGGCATGAGGGAGGGCGTGAGGGGAGGGCGTGAGGGAGGGCGTGAGGGAGGGCGGTGAGGGAGGGCGTGAGGGAGGGCGTGAGGGAGATCGTGAGGGGAGGACGTGAGGGAGGGCGTGGGGAGGGCGTGGGGAGATCGTGAGGGAGGACGTGAGGGAAAGCGTGAGGGAGGGCGTGGGGGAGGGCGTGGGGGAGGGCGTGGGGGAGGGCGTGAGGGAGGGCGTGAGCAAGGACGGTGCGCGAGGCGCAGACCTGAGTGAGGGCGAGGTTAAGAGCGACGGCAAGGGCATGGGTGAGAGCGTGGGCGTGGGCGAGAGCATGGGTGAAGGCGAGGCTTGGGCGTGGGCGTGAACGTGCGCGTAGGCGCGCATGAGGGCAGGGCGGAGGAAACAAGCGTCGGCGGAGTAGTCTCGCCTGTGGGGCGGGGCCGGAGCCGACTCGGAGTAAGCGGGGACTTTAGCGTCGGCAGGGTGGTGGGGTTGGGCAACGACCCGCGTGGGGTGTGGGCGTGAGCGAGGGGCGAGAGACAGCGTGCATGCGCGTGCGGTCTCCGCCGGCCCAGATAGGCCCCACCCGCGCTCTGCCCCCGGCGCGGCGGCGGCCTGCGGCGGCGTGCTGCGGCGGCGGCAGTGGCGGCTTCGAGGGCTGTCTCGCAGCCAGCGGGAGATCTCGGGCGCACGACGAGCGTACGCGCTACTCCCTCACAAAAGATTCGCCGCGGCCTCGCGCGTATCAGCACGTCTCGCCACTCTTGGCGCAGGCAGACCCTCGTTGCCGCGGGTTGCGCTGTGGGAGAGCCGGCTGACGAAGTGCGCGCCAAAGAAGCTCGCCCGGGAAAAGTACAGTAGAAAGGATGATCTAGATAACTTGTTACCTGAACGCTGACGGTGTGAAATGACGTGACCCTACCGTATAGATGTAGATGGAGTGTAATGAGGAATTGCCTCGGTGGCACAGGAGATTTGAGCTGCGTCCAAGTACGTGCTGTTGAAGGCTGGGTGTGGGAGGTTCTGCCGATTCTAGTCCCACGTGAGTGGAAGTTTTCACATGATTTGGTTGGTGTGGTTGGCTTTCTCATATCACCGTGTATTTCATCTGATCTTCATCCATCATCTATATACATTAATTTTTCATCATCGTTCACTCCACATGATCACTCCATAAACTTTAATAGGCAAAGGCGAACCCCTGCTGTGGTCGCCTGCTCAGAACAAGGGACTACATAATCCGGGAGCCCCCTCCCTCGCCTATGCTTAGAAATAAATACGGGCCTCAACATTTGTAATGAGAAATTAGATTTTCCACACAAGAGCACACACTTTCTCACAGTATGTATATGCAGCTTTTATATGAAATATTGTTAATTATTGTGAAAGACAAATCCTTCACTTCTTCTAAATCTCCATTCAGCAAAGAAATTAAAACATATTCATAATCTTAATGCGTTTGTTTTTGATTCCCTCATTAATTGAGATTATTTGTCCATCATTCCATTGAGCTCTTGAGAATCATCCTTAACAAGTTCACAGTCGAAATATTATTGGTAAACGTTTTAAAACCCAAGTGATTTTGCTTATAAAATGTCAATTAGAAAGTAACAATTTATTTGTAAAATGTACAAAATGATAATGAAAACATTTCAGTCTGATCAAAATAACACCAACTTGAACAAAAGCGTGGGTAGATAAATCTCCAAGCAATTTGTATTTACAATGTGACCGATAAATAAGCTCATTAGTCTTAGCCTATCTTTAAACTTACAAATATTTGTTTCGGAGAATCAAAGAAAAATCACTACTTCGTCGTAGGAACCTGGTTTTTCCTCTCTTCCATGTTCTAGAAAATAATTGAGTCTTTTCCTTTCTCACCAGACACTGAAGACAGTGGTTTCTGGAGATTGCCGATTTCCCGAAAACATTAGGCGAACAAAGTAAATGGACGGAAGTTATTATCATCTGATTCTTCTTAAAAGATATTAAAATAGTTTACGGAAATCTTATGAACTTAACGACACATTTTAGAAGTTGTTGAACTTTTTTTTTCATTTAGCTTCTCATTTTCCTTGTAGAAAAGATGTACCTGTTAACTACTTCGTGAATAATGGAAGGAGAATTACGTTAAGATTACACGTGTAGAGTGTACTAATAATTTACAGTTGCCAGTTTGGTAGTGAAATGTATTATATAAATCATTAAATACACCATATTTTTATTTTTAAATTGAAGTTGGTTCCTGAAAACATTTCGTTGCTACGCATAACGCAACTTCTAGAATGTATCTGTGGAAGAAAATGAAAGCGACCGATTTAAAGACGTTTTATTGTTGAGCCTCCTTGATCCCTGTCTGCCGCTGTGCACCACTCGAGTGTTTTCTGACGCAGCGTTCATTCAAGAGCGAGAATCCAACGATTGCTACTGATCCCCGTGATGCCTCTCGACATCCGCCCCAATACCCACTCTCTCGCGTTCTCAAGGCCGCTCTTTCCTGTAACGTTACTCGATTCCATTCGATATTAGGTATCGATACCATAGAAGTGCTTGATCTCCATTCTTCGATATTAACTAACCTAAAGTGGCAATATTGCAAGTATAGAGTGTTTTGGAAACATTTAAAAATCAGTTTTCGGGAATAATTTATTTTAAAATAAAATATTGATGTGTAAATCATATTATAATGTTTCCATTCTTATTTTGTCAATTATTCTGGTAAAAGACTTCTCCAGGTATCTGTATTCTTCCTACCCTTGAAAGGGATCGTGGAATAAAATCAAAGGGATTGTGTTAAGAGGTTGTGTGGAACGTACACTATACGATGAGTATGGTTTAGTCCAACACAGCAATGGACACTCAGTAATGAATAGTTTTTCCAAAATTATACATATTCGAATTGCCCAAATCGCTCAAGAATCCTACAGACAGCTGATCTTCTATCTTGACTCACATACAGATGTTTCTTCGATATTATTTTCTGAAGCGGCTCTATAAATTTAAATTTCGACTTAAATACCTTCCACTATCCTAACGTCTTGGGTAGAATCCCTTAGATCTCTCACACATTTCCTATCCTATTCGTCCAAAGAAGTTAGTAGAAATAAAGGAACTACACAGCGCATTTAAAATGACTGTTACTAATAATACATAGTGTATTTTTCCGCTCTAATGCTACAAATGCCCTCACCACAACGTATCTAATACACGGTAATTTATTTCCGCCATCGTGAGTTGCATTATCTTCGTGCAAAAAGAAAGTAGTATACTTATGTAAAAGCTAAATGTTTATTACTGCGACATACATGGAATGTATATGATAATATAAGAAAGAAAACCTCTAAAGATAAATGCAATATCTAAAATGACCAAAATGCAACAGAAGTGGAGCAGATACGGCGTAAGAAGTACAGTCAAGCCATTGCAACAAAATTATGAAACGATTTCCCAACCTTCAATGACTGACGTAGCATTGATAGCGGAGCATTGATAGCGTAGCATGGATAAGGTGCGGAGCATGCTAAATCAGTAAAAAGTTGCCAGCACATTGTGGGAGATGAAAATGGTACCATCTGACAGAAACTAATGAGGACACAAGAATAATACCTTCAGCGTGGTGTTGCGAATAATATCTTTAAATACGTAGCTGTTGAAAAGAATACTGAAAGTAATAACAGTAGGTAATAACAGTAATACATTAATAACAGTAATAACAGTAGGTAAAAGTAATAAAGTAGTAACTACTCATAGTACGGAAAGTACTCGTACTTTCAGTGCGTTTCCAGGCTGCTGCTGCAAAAAGTTAAACTTTCAAGTCCGAATATTGTGTAAGTTAACGCTATTTTCTACAATTCCTTAATAAAGAATATTAATATAATTATTAATATTATTGTTACTGCGATGTATTAGATCTTCGTTTATTCTTATTAATTGTATATTGTTTCGTTATGAAAACAAATAAATTGGGCTCATCTCCATTCGAAACGCAATTTTGTAACAAATGTCTTATTTAAACTATTCCTCGGCTCTTATGCCAGTTGCTATTCTTTGGATTCGAGTTCTAAGACAGGAACCCAGAGGTACCTACGCAAGATAAGAGTGGCACAAAATAGCGTTTGTAGTTGGTTTGCTAGACCCGCATTAAGGCTCATGGTGCTAAGATGTTTTGTGAGGTAATCTTCGGTCGTGAAACTGGTGATCAACATAGGTGGTATAGAAGCACTTTGCTCTTCAATTTCCCTAATTCATTCTGTGTTCTGGTTAAAATGTTCACTTTTCGACCAACTTGATCTCCAATAATCTTCAAACTCACCGGCTTTAGATTTAGAGATGAATCTGCGAAACTTCCCGACTCCAGTTGTCTGAAAAACATTTTCCTGTTTTCTTGAATCGATATTCTTCTTCTTTCTGTTATGTAGCGCATTATACCTTTTCAATTGTGCTCCTTCCAGGTTAGCCTTCTGTCGGCACTCATCCTTCAGTTTGAGAAGTCTTTGCTGACAATTAAGATCTCTTAGATTAATTTTTGTCTGAACACATATCACAGTTATCTTCTTAAATATTTTTTGGGAGCGGGTGCCCTTCAGAAAATCATTAATCAAATCTGGCCTTCCTCGGAAGTGATCAATATTCGTTTCAAGTCTTCTCTTCCAGGCCGGTTTCTTTTCTTTAACATCTCGTTGAACTTGCCTCCCTAGTGCATATGTCTTTGGTCATTAAGTTTGATTACCGTTGGCGCTGCACAATGTAGTGCTAGGTGTACTTAATCTAATTCCAAACATTGACTCAGATGTTGTTCCAAGATGGTGTTGGTCCTAGTTATTAGTAATTTGGCTCTTCTGATGTTCTTCAAAATAAGTGTTCGTGGTCTGCTGGAGGATTGAGTACTTCGGTAGAGCTCCAAAAGACTTTGGAAGCCTTCTGCCGTTTCATCCAGTTCAATGTCCTGGATCTCTTTTGAATCTGAGGCGGCTCCAAAAGTACTCTTATGTCATTTGATGCGGTACTCTGGATTGGTTGTTCTATATTTTCGTCACTCAAATTCAATTCATTCGCAACCTGCCGACGGATTCCTTCTAATTCAATCGGTGTTAAGTAGCCTTTGGTGATAATGGTTTTCTACGGTCAACCACATTTTGTTCTGTAAGTTGCATGTTTGGTCTAATCCTCTCATAACCATCACAGAAAAGTCGTCTGTAACCTGTACGTGGCGTATCTTCGCACTTAAAATGTCATCATGATTTCCATGTTCATTTCTCGTGTCCGACTAATTCGAGGTTTGTTTCCGGTGCGATGTCCTCCTCTGCAACCAGACTCCGTGTATGTCGGGCAGACAAGCCAGGCGATGAAGCACCATAAGAAGTACTTGCCATGTTTTCTTCCTCCATGTTGTCCAGGTTCTCACAATTAGACGATGTAGTCATATTGGAGGCTGTCACATAATAATTGACAGGAGCCCGCCCTCTCAGTACCCTGTCGCCGGCGCCCCGCAAGCTGATCCGTTCAGTCCCTGCTCCAGACGGTCCCTGGCGCTCCACAGGCAGCGGCTCTTGTTCGGAGGCCTTCCGACTTCTTCTTTGTGGCTCATCTCCGCTATATTATTATTATTATTATTATTATTATTATTATATAGTTCCCAGCTCTCATATTTTGGAGGTATTATCTCCAGATCAACTGAGATCGTCGAATTTTCAATTGAAGTTGTAGAGAGCACATTGCGTATTATGTAGACCTTTTCTAATAGTGAAGTATTATGTATGTATTTATTTGTTTTTGTATATGGTTACTTCGCCGCTATTCGAGTTATTTTCACGTGTTTGATTGAAACGTGTGCATCATCTAGGATGGCATTATTTACAAGTAAAATAGCTTCTCCTTCTTGTTGTAATATATACTGCCTGAGAGGTTTGCCTTAATGGTATGGTCGGTGATCACTAGAGACCTGATTTTAATGTAATTACATATTTTTAGTCTTCCTGCTTACCGCTGTAGCGTCGCGAGGTAGCGCACGCTCCGGCGTGCCCTTTCGGCGGGTCGCTTGGAAATCCCAGTCTTAAGCCGGATGGGGGATGGGGGTGGAATGCGGTGGCGCCTCGCCGGCACGCGCCGGGCAGGGAAATTTCCGCCACCAAAATAACTTGGACACAGGGCGCGCGCGGGCACGAGTCTAGATGATGACGGTTGCTCCCTGGAGAAGGCTGGCTAGCGAGCCGTATGACGCCTGCCGCTGGTAGAATGGGGGACGAGCCGTGGGATATTTATTGTGGCGCCGACATGCGCTCGCGGGATACGCTAGTGAGTCGAAAGACGGGAGGTATCTCCAGTGCTACCTTGCACGTGATCTTCGGGTGGAAGATGGGTTTTGGCGTCAGGCCATGTACCTTCTCAAGTTACGGGGACTCTATGTCCGACAGCTCGCACTTCGCGTAGCTTTCTCATGCTCTCGAGCAGAGGTACTGGGCTAGGCCTAGGGACGGTCGTGGGGTTTCGCGGCTAAGGGAATCGAAAGGTTGCCAAAGGGATTCAATTTTGTATCATAATCTTTTATTTTATTATTGTAAATATATTGTAAATACCATAGAGAATCAGTCGTCTGTGTTCTTCTTGTCCAGTACGTCACACCGCTCTAAAACTTGCAATCTTGGCGAATCGTCGCTTTTTGAAAACTACATCAAAATTTTCGTTACATATATTTACACATTTAGTACTTTATTGCATATTTTGTCATTTTCACGAAATATTCTTTTTGTTATATAAATTTTCTTCAATTTCACTACGTATTTTTTATAAAAGAAATATTTTCAAAACAGTCAACAATTTTCCCTACATTATTACAGCGTGCTGTTTACTCGAGTTATGCTACATAATGACGCGGTTGGTTGCTCACACAGTCCGGCGTGCCTGCTTCAATTAACTCAGTGTGGCGGGGTGTGTGCGTCAGTGGCTGATATCAGTTTCACCTTTAGGTGTGAAAAGTATCACTGACGCACGTTTTTTCACCTTTTATTTGTGACCTTTAACCTGAATTTCCAAACTTATGCATTAATGTATTATATTAAAAATTTCTTTAGGAATTTTTATAAATATAATTTCGTTTTATGTAAATGGTCGTTTTATAATTAGTGTATTTTAATTTTACTTTTCATATACGATTTAGGTTTTTATTACATATTCTACTTCTCATTACATATTTATATACATATTTTCACCTTTCATATTACATATTTTTCCGATTTCTAGTGATCACAGGGCGTGTCAAAATGCACACTGACATCTTTCGTTTCAATTACCTTTGTTTCGTGTTCTCGTACCAACTTTTCGATACTGTTCTGTAACCATCTTGGTCATCGCCCAGGGTTATATAACTCGCCATTTTTATTATGTCGCTGGATGTATTACATTATTATTATTATTATTATTATATTATTTCTGTGAATCTTACTCGATCGAGAGGCTCTTCAAGTTCGGTACGCAATGCCCTCCGTTCTAATTTGTTGCCTCGCTCTCTTTCGGAGCGTCCGTCGCTCGCCATGCCCGCGTCCCCCTCTTATGTGAGGGCGTTTCTTGAGACGCTGCCTGCCATGGCCGCTCGCAACGCGCGCATTTTTCTCCGCTTCTATATATAGCATTATAACAGTGTATCGTCGACACCACACTGCCCATCGCCTACCGCCCACTGCCCAAAGCACCGCCGTGCCATAACCCACCGCCAGTCCACCGTTCCCGCAAAGGCACCCGCCCCCACCACGCCACCGCCTCTGCCATCACCATCGCCTCTTCCATCACCATCGCCTCTGCCATCACCCTCGCCATCGCCATCGTCATCGCTATTGCCATCTCTATCGCAATCTCTATGGCCATCGCTATCGCCGTCGCTATCGCCAACGCTATTGTCATCGCCATAGCCAACGGCACCGCCGCTTCCCTACCACTACCACCACCACTACCACTACCACCACCACCACCATCAACACCACCACTACCACCACCACCACCACCACCTTCATAGCCGCCGCCACCGCGAGCTGTCTCATTAGGGATCTGAGGGTGGTAAGTAATTACACGCGATTGCCGCCCGGCGCGGCGTGGCGTGGCGCGGCGCGGCGTGGCGCGATGCGGCGCCGGGACGCCCTGTCACGCGCGCTTAGTCGCCGTCGCGACGCCGCCGGACGGTGCCGTGACGCCGCGGGGCCCCGCATCCCCACGGGCGCTAATTTAAGATGATGCTCAGGAGCGGAAACATCACAATAGTAGCAATGTTTTATGGAAAGGTCTTTGTGTTTATGACATTTTTGTCTTCATAAATGCTCACTGTACTTCTGCATGATGTAGATGTTACGGCTTTTACAGTGCGATTTTTCTAACCGTGCCCCTGGCAGGTATCAGCTGATGACGATTTCATCCAATCGGGGCTTGAACGTCATCAGTGACGTCACTATGATGACGTTTAAGCTCTGGATTGGATGAATGCTGATATCTGCCAGGGGCACGGTTAGAAAAATCGCAGTATATTGCAATTTTCTTTAAAGCTTGATTTTCAGCGCCCATGAATGTTGGGTGCAAAATGCTCTCGGCTCTTGAGTGAAATTTCTTTGGAGCTCAGCGCCTAGGAATTTTTTGTTTTTATTTTATTTTAATTCACTTCAGAAAATAGTGTGACGCTTGAGATGTAAATATAATATGCGCGTTTTCTTGAGATCTAGAATCCCGAATTACTCTTTTGCTGTACAAGTTGAATTATGAGCACCTACGTCCCAAAGAGCATGGATGGTAACATTTGAAAACCGCGATTGTTTGCTCTCGAGTAATAAAAACGTATTTGCATCAGCAAGTGAACTACGGATTTGATTTTATATAGTAATTTAAATAAAATAACACCTTTCCCATCCCTACTGCTCCCAGAACTAGCAAAAGGAAACCAACAAAATGTTGAATGCGTATGCTCTCGCTCTTACAGAACTTTCTGCGCGGTTAGGAATTCCTCACCAACTAAGATTGCAGTATGTGAATGCTCTAGACTCTTTATGGACACTTTTTCGGGGCGTGACTAACAAAAAACTACATTAAATTCCTTAGGTTCTTTATCAGGACTAAAAAAATCAGCATTGTATGTGAATGCTCTTGATTCATTGACAAATTTTCTTCAGGGTTCAAAAATCGTCACCTACAAAGAAACTCACGATTCTTTTGGAACATTCTTCACGGCTAGAAAGGAAATACAATTTAATTTACTAATTTGTTTTCCAAACTTAAAGAAGGCTTTATAAAGAGACGACAGCATCGTGTATAACATAAGTTTTTTTTTCTAATAGATTATAAAGTTTTCAATAGATTTTCAGGCATGAGAGATCTTTTTCCTTTCTGTATTCCTACTCGAGAACATTCTGGAATAATCTCACCTGTATGATTTCTTAATTTTGCATTAATCTGTGTTGAAGTAATCTCATTATTCACCAATAATTTATAAAACTGTCTACGAACTGCCTATGAATAACTAACCCAAAATACGAGTAATATTGCAAGCGAATATTCATGTCTACGTTTATTTCTACGCACAGGTGTGTCGTACTGAATTTAATGTTGACATTCAAAACACATCTCCAAAGCTTTCTTCTGCATTTTAGACTGCTCCCAGATCGTCCAGAGTATTTACAAATAAAAAACCTGACTCTCAGGTGTTCACACAGTCCTACTGGTTCTTTACATTACTTTCTCCATGGATAGGGTTCAAGCCCCCCCTCTCCGAGGGGCCCGCATTTCATTCCCGCTGCGTTCATTCGGGTTCCTCTCTGCAATTGCTCCACACTTTATGCCCTGAACCTCTTTTCACTTGTTTTATTATACGGCCGTACAGCTTTCCCAGTGAGTTATCAATAATTTCTCTATAGTTATTGCAGTTTTACTTCTTTTTATAAATTGGACTAGTATATGGGGCATTAAAATCTCGGAGTAAACCTTTACCTTTCAGTGATAATTAAGTAATAGGTCCGTATCCTGCATTTCAAAACTTTTTAAGAACTAAATCATGTTATCAGGGTGTTGAACAAGTAAAAATTATGTTAGTTCGCCGATATTTCGGAATATTGTAATTCCATCCACAGGGTTTGTAATAAAGTTGTGCTCTTATAGAGATAATGTAGCTTGTTGACGACGCCCTGTCTGCTTCGTACAATATTGTATCACGTCATCAATCTGACTTCCAATCTTTTGACTTACATTCTTTCTTTCAGTTAAAGTTGTTGCTGTAGTATTTTGCGAAAAAATACATTTTACGCGTAAGGTATCGGCATAGTCAACCAATGAGATATTAAGGTTGAATGGAAAATTGTAAATAAAATACGAGATGAAGTAGTCTTAGCTGTACGTTTCCTTATATTCAAGAACGTATGTATACTCATTGTCACGTGTGAAAACTTGTCATTTTCTTCACAGGCAAAATGCTTTTAAAGTATCTTTCTCAAAACAACGAAGAAATTAATGTTATCGAAAATAACCTTTCACTTGAACAGATAAAATATATTGATTTCATCGTTGAGAATGTGCATCACATATATGCATCTTCTCTTGACAGGATTTTGGCTTTGCTTGTGTTCGCGAAATATGCAAATGATTTGGATTTAAAATTGACTAATGCCGATGACTAAGCATGTGCTCCCAATGAACATTCGACAAAGAGAGCTCTTTCTACTTTCTCTGAGTACAACATATTTCATACTTATACAACATATTCTAATGAATTCTAACATAAGAATTTAATTTAAGGAAACCTTTTCTTATTAGTTTTTTACCAATACTATTCAGATACAATTTCGTAGAAAATGGCAAAATATGATTGCCTGTAACATATTCAAAGCTCTCAGAATTGAATTGTACTTGCTTGGAGAAATGGTTTTTGAAGGGAAATTGACAAATTTAATTTTAAGTGCGAAACAACGAATGATTGCGAACAGGAAAACTAAATGAAATACTCTTTAAGGAAAAACTTGCAACTATCTAGACGGTTGGGAAATGTGGAAACTTCCCATCCTTTATGAAAGCCGATTACAATCCGCAGAATTGTCTTCCTTGGTTCACTAATAGGAATCCCCGAAATGAAATTTAAAAGCAGGTAGAGAATATGTAATATAATGATAACATACAAGAAAAACGACGGCGAAAATTGGCTAAACACAGTGAAACGTGTCGATCACGACAGGTTCCCACATCAAGTTTTGTCACCGAAGAAACACACCACTGGAGAAGAACAGGAAGACACAAGAAAACAACTGGATTAACGAGCACGTACCGTGCTTATGGCTAAAGCTTGAATATTTAAGTAAAGACAAGTATTCCGGATTTAGGCATGAGCTAATTATCTCATCTATCAAAAATCTCAGCCCATCTATTACCAAACATAACAAAAGACATACAGTAAATTACCCTCAATCTATACTGAACGTAATAATCATAAAAAATAAAACCAGAAGGCTATGGATCCAACTTAAAAACTAGAGAACTCAAGAGGGAACTAAATCTAATCACTAACATTGTCAAAAACTTATAGAAAGCCACAAAAATCAACAATTTCACAATCTAATAAATTCATTAAACACCAACAACTCGCTCTGGCAGTTTACCAAGAACATACTGAAAAGAAAAACACAATCCCTCACTTAAAAACCACCACAGGTAAAGCATATCATTAGTTTTAGTATAACTGTTGGTGGATGTACATACCTTTTTTCAATAAAGAATGAAAGACGGATGTTGTCTTGAAAGAATGAAAGATGGATGTTGCCGCTGCACGGTAACGATCCAGTTTGCTTACGCATCTGGCATCAACAATTTTGTACTAAAACTTATTTTTATAAATAATTTATACAACCTTCTTTTCAAATTTTCTATGTATTTTTCAGATAGCTCTGCAGGATGATAGCCAAGCTATCGAAAGATCTTTAGCCTTTAAAATTAAATATTTTGATACCAGACACATCCGTCTTTCATTCTTTAAAGCATATTCATCTTATCATAAAGCCGAAGACTTGGCTATTTGCATTGACATTCACCCAAAATAACACAAAATTGTAAGCCGAACACAACACCATAATAAATTGATCAAAGAATGTATTAATGGCCACAAAATTCAGTACACACCTCCAACCGAACTTAATAAAATCATAAGAAACCTTCCAACTAAAAAAACCCCAGGTTATGATTGCATTAACAACAGAGCATTAAAGTATTTTGCCACCCCTTGCAATAGCATCTTAATACCATTTTTCAACTCCATGCTTCAGAATCGGATATTTTCCACTGACTTGGAAGCAACGCATATCATCTCCATCTCCAAACCAACACAAAATGCAGCCCTCACTGACAGTACCACCCTACAGGTCTGTTACCAAACCTTTCAACGATATTCGAAAAAGATTATCCTAAAAAGACTAAACAAACATCGCCATTTAACAAACGCTTACCATTGGAAGCAATTTGGTTTCACAGAAAAATATCTCATACAACACTGAATACTCCTTATTACCGAACATATATACATAGCCTTTCAAAGAAAACGCCGCACAATAGCAATCTTCATAGACATACGAAGGCATTGACCGAACATGGCATCAGGCTCTGAAGTACAAACTAATCAATTTTGGTCACTCCACACTACGTACTCTCAATAATAAATAGTTTTCCTGACAAAAGAACATTTCGGTAAATGTGAACAACCACGTCTCAAATCCGAGAACAATAAACGCCGGACTCGCCCAAGGTTCGCCACTTTCTCCGACCTTATTCAACTTATACGTCGTTGATTTCCTAAACTAAATAATATTCGAATAGCTCAATTTGCGGATTATACGGCCATACTCTCTTCAGACTCATCCATCAATCCATTTAGAAACAGAATACAATTATACCTTCACATATTAGATAGTTGGGCAATCAAACTCCAGATCCAGCTAAATCCAAGTAAACTTCCGCCAAGATTTTACACTAAGACCTTATACCCCACCTACTCCTACGACCCTGAACAACAACAGAATAGAAGGCTATCCCCCAACAACCAGTTAATATCTCGGACTTCAACAAAAACTAAACTGGCCAAACTAAACTGGAAGCAACACGTAGTTAACAAACTAACTCAAGCCAAAATAAATTACTGCAGCTAAATCCATTAGTT
>JAHLJT010001792.1:0-22856 GCA_031308135.1 Acheta domesticus
TTATTAAAGAACACAAAAACCTAGCCGTAAATGGCAATTTTCTTTTAAAAATTATGTGCCGTTTAAGAGAAAATGGCGTTTTAGCACTACTAAAAATGCGAAATTTGAAGCTCATTTTCACAGAAAATTTTTGAGTTTTCAAAATACTTTATTTGAAGTTATTTGAAGCACTTACACTCACAAATATAATAATCTTTACAAATTGCGGTAATGTGCATATTAAAGATGTGAGAGATCTTTCAAAAAATTACATTTATATAATTTTTGAAAAAAAAAAAAAAAAACTCAAAATAAACTTTACGCTATACTAAAGAGTGTAATTAGCACTATCCGTTACAAAATTTTTAAGAAAAAAATTGCAGCCATATACGAGAAAATGGCGTTTGAGCATTTCTGAAAATGCCGACATTTGAGCTACTTTCACAGAAAACGGTAGTGTTTTCGAGAAACTTTACTTGACATTATTTAAAGCATATATACTCGTAAATATAATAATGTGAAAAATCGCCGATAATGTAAATATTAACGACGTGAGAGACAAGTAAAAAAATTTACATTTTTGTAATTTTTGAAAAAACCAACCGATAGATCAAAATGGCATTTATGTCAATGATAGAGTACATTTACCACTATCCCTACCAAAAGTTTTAAAGAAAAAATCTGGAGCCATTTTTGAGAAAATTATGTTTTTGTCATCTTTTAAAATTGCACACATTGCACGCAATATTGCACGAAAACTACCAAAATTTTGAAAAACATTTACCTGACCTTTATTAAAGAACTCAATACGCAGAACAAATTTTATTTGAAGAAAAAATCTCTATCTTCAATTTTGTAGTTGGAGAAAGACGCCGAAAAAAATTCAAACTTTCACAATTTTCGAAAATTCAGAGCTGTACGTGAAAATCGGACCTATGCCATGTTAAAAAGTGTATTTTCCTCTATTCATACAAGAAATTTAAAGAAAAAATTGGAGCCGTTTTTGAGAAAATTTTGAAAATCCCTGGGGGGCTTCATATAAAGTACCCCCAAATTTTGAAGAATCTTTTCAAAATCTCAAAGATTCGACTAGAATCAGATCGACCGGGGAATATCCATTTTGGAAGAAATCGTACGTATGGTTTAGGCGCTAGCAGTGTTCATAGACGGACAGACAGACGTTTTCCTTTCAATTGGGTTTTCGGTATCAAGGACCTAGAAACAGGGTTTCTGGCTACACCACATGTTAGGGGATTTTTTTTCTTAATTTAGCAACTGGTTTTATCCACTTATTCGTTTTCACGGCCCGGCAATTAATTTTTTTCCGCCGAAAATTGGCCATTTTTTCGCGCAGCATTACATAACTTTCCCTGTACTACGTATATCACTCCGTGTATACGTACGTATACGGGAAAGTAAAAGTGGATAAATCTTATACATTAATATAGTAAATTACTTCCTCTAACAGTCAGAACCCATGTTTTGTAGGGCGTTGAGACCGAAAAACGATTGACGGAATAAAGTCTGTCGGTCTGTCAGCGATGAACGCTAGCGGCTAATCCGTACGCAGGTTTTTACCAAAATTGATATTCCCTATCGATCTGGCTGATGTCGCTGCTCCTACAATTTGAAACCGAAATTTTATTGGTTGGAGCGGGGAGAAGCGGGAGGAGTGGGGCAGAGCGGAGCTGGGAGGGGAGTAATAGTTGTAGGGAATTTTGTGGAAGACATTCACAGAGAACGTAACAGATAATTAATTTTAAGGTTCTTCCCAAATGTGGCTGCGATACAAATTATAAGACGCGCTCGCTCGCGGGTGATTGTTTAATATTCACTACAGACGCAATGTCTTATTTCTTTTTGGCGCAAAGGTATAAAATAATCCTATTCTGCCGCATTTCGTAATTTGCGGATAGTCAATTAATACTTGCTTTATTTATAAAAAACAAAAATACAGTTTTTATTTATTTTCGTCCGCAATGACGACCGTAAAACTACCTATATACCAATTTCACTGTATTCTATTTTGCAGTGCGCTAGATAACAATTCTGAATCTTCGTGAGTCTTGACAACGAGACATTTGAAAGACGTTTCCATCTAGCTTGCAAACAGTGAGGCAAGAAAGAAATTGCACCGCGGACGAACGCGTGCTTTCAGCAACGATTAAATGTCACTCAACTCACGAAAACATGTGTCTAGTTGTTATCATGAAGTAAAAATATCCCCAGGGTTCCGTGTTAAGTCAATGTTGATCTGAAAATATAGAAAAAGTTGAAAAAAATACACTTATTCAGTGCATTCCTTCATGCCTTCAGGGCGAACTCCATTATAATATTTTATCTTCTAAAAATACATTTAAATGTTTCATATAAATATCACAACACGATAATTACCAAATTATTTTTTTCTGGAACGGAGACTATCAAGAAAATTAAATTTTCAAACTTTTTACACTGTTCACCTAATCGCAAATGTTGTTGTCCCCAACATTTCTATTTTATGACTATTAAATCTACCATATTTTACTGTAATTACTAAGTATTGTTGAAGTTTGAAGCACTTCAACAACACTTTCTAAAAAAACATTTCCTTATATACGAATATGTACACATGTTTGAAATCGTCTTTTTAAGCCCATTACGTAGTAGTAAAAAGTAGTGCAAAGACGAAATATGCTGTAGTCAAGTAGCCCCTGTTGGTGTTGTCCAAACGGCATCGTCGTATCTTGAACGGTTGTTCCTTTATTAACGGATAACAGTATAACAAAATGCTGACGCATTCAAAATGTAGTTGACGCATTCAATAAAAAAGAAAATAAAATAAAATTGTCTGGATTCATTAGCCACAGTAATATTCGGACACGTGAAATGAAATATAATATAAACGAGGAAATAATAAACGAAAGAAAATTAATACTTTATAGAATAACCATTGTTGCCAATGATTTGCTGCAATCGCTTTGGCATTGAACCAATAATCCAGTTCAGGTACTGTTGTCCAATTTGTGCCCATTCTTCCTTGATTCTCGCTTGCAGATGAGACTTAGCGTAATTGGGATTCTCCTGACTGTACATTCCAATTCATACCATAAATTCTCGATTGGGTTGAGGTCAGGAGTCTGAGGGGGCGTTTCCAGCACTATTGGACAATTGTATAACAACCATTCTCGCACTAAATATGATTTGTGTTTCGGGTTATTATCTTGATAAAATTTAAAGGAGTTCCTGATGCCCAGTGAGTCAGCAGATTTGTGTAAATTATCTTTCAGTATGTTGAGATACTGATGTTTGTCCACTTTGTCTTTAATAAGCACCTACTCCCCGACGCCAGCAGCTGATATGCAGCCCCACACCGTTACGTGTCCACCTCCGTGTTTCACAGTTGATACTACGTTTTTAGGATGCAATTCTGTAATTGGTTTGCGCCATATATATATATATATATATATATATATATATATATATATATATATATATATATATATATACACATACATTTTCTCGTCTACAAAAATTACCTCACGCCACCACTCCTCTGATTTCGTCACATATTCCTTTGCAAACTGTTTAGCTCTATTCCCAGCGCCGATAAAGGGTTTCTTCTGGCCGCTCTTCCGTGATATCCGGCATTTCTAATTAATTACTCTGCGCACTGTTGCGGGATGCACAGATGTCCCTGACGCTTCACGTAGCTCCGCTGCCATCTAAGAGACACTCGCCTTCGGATTTTCTCGTATTTTCCTCAAAATTTCATGCTACTCTCTTACGCAGATCTTCTTACCTTGCCCTTGTTGAGGTTTAGATTCAATTCTGTATTCTTTCTCAAATTTCTTAATGATATCGTGCTCCGTGCTTTTGCTCATGCGTAAAAGATTCGCGATCTCCCTTTGCGTGGAGGAAAACCACAAGCTGCTTCCTTCGCATGAGGGAATGGGGCTAATTGATACGTTTATTCGTTTCAATTTTATCACTTGTATCTTAAGAGATAGTTCAGGTAACTGTTTTTTCAAATGGAACTATACATATTTTTTCAGTCTATCAAGTCGAGCGTAAAAAGACGAATCCAATAATATACATATTGTCATATGTTAGATAAGCATTTTTTGGGTAATTTTAATTTTTTTGCGACGAGTGTTGAACGGATATTGTAAATGTAGCAGTCCACCACACAAGGCTACATGTACTCGAGGAAGGGAAGAGATCTTTGTATTTGAAGATACGAAACATATCCCAAATATTCAAAAAACTGTGGCAGTGTTTTTTCTGAACTCTGCAATATTCTTTGTAGTCTTAATTATTTATTCTTATTGTGTTTTTTCCAAGATCTCATTAATATCCGTGATATAAAATCCCATTAAATGGAGTTGAAGTAATAAAACCTTTAATACAATGCATATGACCAAGGAGCGGATTTATATGATTTTGCATATTTTTTCTGTTGCTTCAGGGAATAGTTAAGTGAAATTTCTTGACATTTCATTAGAATTGCATGATATGTATATTAATATGTTATTGCATATTTGTGCAAATTTGACCAATTTTTCCTGTTTGTGCCTATTCCTGTAATTAGAGGGGCATATTTTTCTTTTTTCGTTAAAATAGATCTATATTACGTTTTATCTTTTCATAGAATCAATTTATTTGTGAGCGTTCATTGATTAGGAAGAGCATGTCACAGAATGAGATTTTTTCTTTTCAAGAGATGATAAAATACTTGTGCAAATGTAGGATATTTCTTGATATAATATTTTTTAAACCAGACAGAAAAATAAAACAAGACATACACAGTACTTTACAAAGGTGCATGTTTACCTCAATTACGAGCATTTCTCCCGCGAAGTAAGGTTGGTTATATTATGTTTGTACAAATACATATATTTTCATTCCAAGCATGCTTCTAATTTTTATCATGAAACGTTTATAAAGGAAATTAAATATTTTAAATTTTAATTTCATATTAAAGTGGGTATTTAAGAATTTTTCGGTCATAAATGCATATTTTTAAAAGTATATTTCAAGATATTTTAGGGCATACAAATTCTTTCCTTACTTATGACAAATACCTATTTTCAATCCTTTAATTAAAGAAAGACAAAAAATCAGAAAATGCGGAGGGATGGAATGTTAAGGAAGAGTAAAGGAAAAACACTGCAACAGTTTAGTAAATATTCGTAATATGTTTTGTATCTCGAAATGCTAAGATCCCTTCCCTTTCCCGAGCGTGCGTTTGCTGGCGGAGCGCTGAGTGACCTTGAGTGGCGGACTGTTACATACACAATATCGGTTAAACACTGGTTGTAAAAAAATTAAAATTATTCATTGCTTATCTTGCTTATGACAAAATGTATATTATTGGATCCGTTTTTTTACGCTTGTCATGATAAATTGAAAAATATGTATAGTTCCATTCGAAAAAACAAAGTTACCGCAAATATCTCGTAAAATAGAAGATAAAATAGAAACGAATAGATGTATCAATTCCCTCATGCACTTCCGTGAAAACTGCATTGCAATAACTTCAACCGTTCAAAACTTACAGGAGGTGCTAAAGTTACTTGACTAACCATGTGTTTGTATGTGTGTGTGTGTGTGTGTGTGTGTGTGTGTGTGTGTGTGTGTGTGTGTGTGTGTGTGTGTGTGTGTATGTACGTCTGTCTGTGTTTACATATAAAAGTAAACTTTGCAAATACGGGTATTATTAATTCAAATTAAATTGCTACTCACTGGACAACTATCGACTAACAACAAAAATTTCTGTGAATAATATAAATAAATGTTACCTTGACGACTTCTAAACAAATCGTATTGATGTTATTGACTTCTGAAACTAAATTCACATAACAATAGTTGTTCGGTCAATATAAAGCAGGAGTACAAACATAAATTTTACTGCATGGGATCTGTTACAGCTTGATCTAATACACAGGGCCAACCCCATACACCAACTATGGGCTACCCCCATAAATTCTAAACGGTTCCTGAAATCGAAATGCAGTTTTCGCTCAATAATGCGAAATCATGGGGCAAGAAATGTGCCGTAGAGATATTGTTCGAAGTATTTTTAGTTTTCGAAAATTTTACTCATCTTTGATTTTTTAAATGAAACCATGTATTTTCTCACCAGCAGATGATTGATAATAAATAGGCGTATTGAATGATGTAACATATGATTATGGTTTGAGTATAAAATTATCCTTTCTGACATGTGATTTTAAATTAAATATACAAGATTTTCTACAGCAACCCTTGCAATTGTCGCCCTTAGCGAAGGTTGCTTTCGCGGCGCCGGCACTTTTGCGGGAAGAGGTCGCGAATGTCAGCTACCCAGTTGCGACGTCTGCTACAGGAAAAATTCGACGTGTAATTTAAAATGTCATGTCAGAAAGTATAATTTTATGCACAAAATACTATCAAAATATTAACATACGTTACATCATTGCATTCGTCTATTTATGGTCTATTGCTAGTGAGAAAAATAAATGGTTACATTTTAAAATTAATGATGATTAAATTTCTCGAAAACTCAAAGTAGTTCAAATAATATCCCTACATCATATTACTTGCCCTATGATTCCGCATTGTTGAGCGAAATTTGAATTTTGGAACCACTTAGAAGTTATGGAGTGGCCCATAGTTAGTAGGACTCCATGAATAATTAGTTTCCAAAGCGCACAAAAATTGAAAGAAAACTATGCAGTTCCAATCAAGGCTGGACTTAAAAAATCAGGGGCCATAGACAAACAACAGATTGATGCCCTTCCTTTAAATAATTGAACAAAACACAACAATGTGACAAAATACTAATATTTAACATATACGCGAGATCGTCAACTCACTTTATTATAGATTTTTATGATCTGCATAAACATTCGCAATTAAAATTATTTCATTTGGAAAATATAAATAGTTAGGTGGACGAACGAGATATTATTTATTAGAAAGCAGGAAAGGCGATTCGGAATATGAAGGAATCGACTCACTACCACGAAAATATGGATAACTACAGGAGAACTATATATTTTTCATTCAAATGAAATTCTAAAAAAATATATTTATCTCTAATCAAAATTTATCGCTACAAGGTATTTCTGATGCATAGAGAAATGAATTCCGTTTATAAATTGGGGGAAAAGGGTATTTTTTGTTTGAAATGAAGGGCCCCCGAGAATCAATTGCTCCAGGCCCCTGGTTTTCATGGGCGCCCCTGGAGAACGACATCGCGAACCCGCAAATGGCGTGGCGCCTTTCAAGAACCTAATGCCATGGTGTGGTGTAACACCATGGCAACCACCATGTCTAATATGTTTAGGGCTCAGTTGAGCTTCGCTAAAAGTAGACAAATTGATGGCGAAGCTCCGGCTTTCGGCCTTCAAGATTAACATAAAACAATCTTGAGTTGTGCAAAGAATAATTTAAAAAGCAGTTTATCTCATTTCATGTAATATTCTCTCACTACGTAAATAAAAACATTTCACTACTTTTAAAAAGGAAGGAAATGAAGACCACTTAATAGTCATCCTATTGTCTGAATTTCCCTTGCACATCGAACACCTTCACGAATTCTTTATACCCAAACTAATTTCATTGTAAAGGTATTCTCATACTTTCGTTCTTTGTGCACTCAAGTGTGTTCTTGAAGAAATTTTAACCCTCTCTTTTCACCAGCGGCGTAGCTAGGTTCTCGGACTCCCCGTTGCCGAAATCCGAAATGGAGCTTCTTACCAATCATAACTAAGCGAGAAATCTTTTCAGTCACGACACTTTGTTTTCAGAGTTTAAAAAATCAAAATATGTAGGTTAGAGTCCTGACGGCGGCAGGATTTTTGAAACTAGCTTGTCAGCAAGGTCGAATTCAGTTGCTGTCTGGACAAGACTTCAATCGGCCGGCTGCTCTGATCGTAGTTTTTCGTGGTTTCTGCGATTAACACCATGCGAATGCCGGAGCAGTACACTAATAAACGGGCCACGGACCGCGCGCGATCTTTCCTTCCTCTTCCTTGTCACCCCTTACACACACACTTGCACTAACATGCACTACACTACCACACATGCCGGTCAGGGCTTAGAGCTTGTCCCGGCTGGGGCGGTGCCCCGCTGGTAAGAGACAACTCATTGGGGAAAATTCCGCTAGTCGACGGTAGGTCGGCATCGTATCTCGCCATCTAGCGGGGGAAGATCACCGCCATCTCCCGGAGAGAAAAAAAACAAAAACATAAACTTCACTTACGGGACTGATGACCTCGGTAGTTGACGCGCTTGGAATCACTAACGATCATAACTGACTGGCACTTAAAATGCCCGCTATTATTGTGACGCAAACTGGTGCCTGAAGCTCATTGGCTGAAATCGGATACGATGCGCAAGAATCCCCCCTCTAGAGGAGCCCCTATCCAGCGGGAGCTCAAACCACGTAGTTAGTCTACGTATCAATCAATCAATCAATCCAATCCTGAGTGCGTTCGGGATAAAGACTTACCGTAGAGTCGATACGACAAGCAAGAGCCAGGCAGCCGACGGGATGTGCGCGAGACACTATGTTTCGCGAGTCGCGATAATCACTGTTGGCGAGCAGTCTGCGCGTCCAATGATAAAGGCAGGCGCGGCGGGCGCGGCGCGTGGCCGCGCGGCCTTGGCCTTCGCCCGCTCCCCCACCCCCGCGACCGCGCCGGCGGGCGGCCACTCACACCGTCTGCAACACTGACGGGACGAGCCATCTCCGAAAAACAAGTGCGTTGCAATAAACATCGGTGGCATTCACAATCAATGCGGAAAATAGACATCGTGAGTCAGCAGTCTACTAAATATACCTCAGAAATGCAGAGCTGCGTTCTGGAGAAGCGAACGTGTGACTTACAATTACAGAAGATTGTTAGATTGGTTCGTAGACGGGTCAAACAGTGTTTAATCAATCAGCTTACGCGATATAAAAGGTTAGAAAGGATACAGGAAGCAAATTTTGAAGAGAAAAGTGAAGCTGATGAAGCTTCAGATGAAACACATTGACGAACTCAGTATTTGCAGAAATGCCTTACAATATATGTTGTATATTCGTAATACATCCCAAGGAGCAATGGCATCTTTTTAAAATACCCCAAAAAGTTGAATTATAAGACTGGGCATAACGGCAGTAATTTATTTCAAATGCATGTCCATCCTCAACATTCTGATGCAACTCGATTAACGTTTGGAGATACAGGAACGAGCATGTACGTGGCAGGGTTTTTTAGCGTATCTTCAAGGACAATAACAGATGACTAAACTGTATCCAAGGTGCTCTGAAGCCCGACGTCAAATTACTTTGAAAGTTGCATCAGCGGCGAGGGAACATGTGTCTCCACAAACGATTCTGCATTGCATAACCACAGCCCGCTAGCATGCAGAGTTGGGCAATACCGAAAATACGTGCATTTAAAAATTACATATATATATATATATATATATATATATATATATATATATATATATATATATATGATAAAGACGTGTTTCTTTTTTACGTAGTTTTTTGCCCATTCTTCCATTTAAAAAGCTTGACTTTTTTCTTCTGTGTCGACAGATCAGAAAAGGATGATATTAAGATGGGTTAATCTATAAGAGAGCAAACAGCACTGAAAGTAGTGACACTAATGCGAAGAAGTTAAAACAAACATGTTTAACATCTGGTTTCTTCCATACGTTGGAAAAAAGGAAAAGATCAAACAAAATTTGATGATCTTGTTACAAAATTCGTTGTTAATGGAATGAGATCTTCATCAATTACAGGAAGAAATATTCGTGATACAATGTCTGAAAAACTAGTAACGTTGAAAAGAAACGTGTCCAACTGTGTACATCATAATAACGTTTTGAGAAATAAATTGTGACTGGGTCACTATTGGTTGTATTTTGTATTTTCAAAAGTACTTTAAAATACTATTTTGTACTATCTTGTATTGAAAATACTTTTATGGAAGTATTTTGTATTTGTTATATAAAATACTTTTGAGGAAGTATTTTGTATCTGAAATATCTTTTTCAAGTATTTTTCCCAACTCTGCTACTATGCATACTAGTATACTACAGTAATCCCTTGACATCCGCGAATTCGCTCTTCGCGAGTCTTCTTTAGGGTAACCTAGGAAAATTCCATGCTTATCCCGCTGATCAAATTTGCTCTTTTGGGGATCTCTGTCAAAATAAATGCCTCGACCGCTGAACGTCCTCAGGTGAGAGAAGTCAGGCGCATTACTCGTTCAGACTTCAAATGGAGACCCTCTGTCCAAGCTTGCCGCTGATCAATTACGCAAGTAGTTTGCGGTATTGACATCTTCCTTCCTAATGGAAAGCGGCAGCTTTATTCGAGGAGTAGGCATCTGGCAGTGTCGACAAGGATTCGATTCTTCTTCTTGGCTCCGGATTATGCGGTACAATCAGCCTCCGATCTTAGAGAACGAGTCGAATTCCTGGCTTGTATACTTACGTCCGTATGTCAAACTGCCATGTTTTGAGACTATTATCTATTCACTTATCGAACAGCAATGGAAAGTTTTCTTACTGACGGCGGTATATACCGGCGGTAACTTTTGGAACGGATAGTGCTAATTGCACTCATTAATATGACGTAAAGTTTATTTTTAGTTTTTCTTTCCAAAAATTACACAAATGTAATTTTTTTAAGATCTCTCATACCTTTTATATGCACATTACCAGCAATTTGTAAACACTATTAAATTTGCGAGTGTAAGTGCTTCAAATGCCTTCAAATATAGTTTTTCGAAAACTCAAAAGTTTTCTGTGAAAAACAGCTTCAAATTTCACATTTTTAGTAGCGCTGAAACGCCATTTTCTTAAAAACAGCTACACATTTTTAAAAGAAAATTTTCATTTAGGACGAGGTTTTGGTGTTCTTTAATATTCTAAAATTAACATTTCCGTTCTACCATTATGAAACCGAAAAATTAAGAAAATGGGAAAAAAATGTACTTTGGGCGGCGATATATGACAGGTGGCAAGAGTATGTGTCAAGTCCGAATAGCTAGCCCAGATCAAAGGAAATAGAAAACTAATAGGGCAAAGTCTATGCCATTCTGTAGAACCACTAGTTACTTGTACGTAGTACGTATATACGTGGGGACAGTTATGTAATGCTGGGCGGAAAAACAGCGGATTTTCAGGAGAAAAAATCATTGCCGGGCCCTGATAACGAAAAAGTGGATAAATCCGGTTGCTAAATTAAGAAAAAAATCCTCTAACACATGGTGTACCCAGAATCCCTGTTTTGTGGGTCCATGATACCGAAAAATCAATTGATGGCAAAATGTCCGTCTATCTGCCCGTCCCTCTGTGAACACCACTAGCGCCTAAGCCATAAATAGGATTTTTTCCAAATTGAAAAAAATCCTGACCATCTGACTCGAGTCGAAGCACTGAGATTTTGAAAAACGTACTTTAAAATTTGGGGGTATTTTACATGGAGCTCCCGGGACATTTTCAAAATTTTCGCAAAAACGGCTCCAAATTAGATGAATAGAGAAAGATACACTTATTAAGGTGGTATAGGTCCGAATTTCACGGTTAACTCTGAATTTTCAAAGATTGCAAAAGTTCGCATTTTTTTTGGCATCTTCCTACAACTTCAAATGTAAAGATAGAGATTTTTCCTTCAAATATAATTTGCTCTGCATATGTAGTTCTTTCACTAAGGTCATGTACATTTATTTGAAAATTTTAAGTAGTACGTGCAATATTTGCAATTTTTAAAAAGTACAAAAACAACATTTTCTCGAAAATGGCTCCAAATTTTTTCTTTAAATGTTTGGACGTTTGGTAGGGATAATGCTAAATGTACTCTATGAGGTGACACAAACGCCCAATTGCTCTTTTCTTTCGTTCCTTCAAACATTACGAAAATGTATTTTTTTTTTTTGGTCTCGTTTGTCTCTCACATCGCTAGTATCTACATTAGCAGCAATTTGTGCACATTATTATATTTATGAGTACATGTGCTTTAAACAATGTCATATAAAGTTTCTCAAAAACTCAATAGTTTTTTGTGGAAACGAGCTCAAAATTTCGCATTTTCAGAAACACTGAAACGCCATTTTCTCATAAATGGCTCCAAATTTTTTTCCAAACTTTTCGAAGGGATAGCGCTAATTGCACTCTTTAATATGATGTAAAGGTCAATTTGGGATATTTTTTTTGTTTTTTCAGAAATTACAAAAATGTATTTTTTTAAGATCTCTCACACAGTTAATATGCACATTTACAGCAATTTGTAAACACTAAGTTAAAGTGCTTCCAATAACTTCTTATGAAATTTTTCGAAAACTCAACCATTTTCCGTGAAAAAGAGTCTCAAATTTCAAATTTACTGTAGCGCTCAAACGCTATTTTCTTACAAACGGCTCCAAATATTTCAAAGAAAATTGCCATTTAGGACGATGGTTTACTGTTATTTAACATTCTTAAATTAATATTTCCGTTCTACTATTAGTAAAGCGAAAAATTACGTAAATGTAAAAAAAAAAAAAAATGCAGTTTGGGCGGCGATAGATGGCAGCTGGCAAGAGTATGTGGAAAGTCCGAATAGCTAGCCAAGACCAAAGGAAACAAAAAACTAGTACGGGAAGTGTGTGTCATTCTGTAGCACCACTAGTTCTCAGATGAGGAAAGTTAAGCGAATGGCAGGAGAGTTGTGCGTTCAATGTACAGAGGCCACTAGAGCATCAGGACAGGTCGAGGAAGCATTTCAAAACAATTTCTGACCCAGCCGAATAATCCGATACGTAAGAGCAGATGGCTTCTGAAATGAAATCAACCTGGAACTAATGGTGCTAAAAGGGTATGTACTTTCTCGCCCTATTTTGATGCAAAATGTACTCACATTTAAGAAAAATTATACATGACCTTTTATCAAAATCTATTTTTAAGGAACAGATTTCATTTATGGAAAAATATCCATCTTTAATATCTCTAGGAAAACTCCGAAAAAATGTTGAACTTTTGCAATTTTCGAAACATCTGGGTTTTCAACGAACATGAGACCTGCACCATTCTTTTAAACATTTTTGCACAGATTGCACTACTCCCCGTAGTACATCACACTGTTTTTACGAGTTTTTTTTGACGTTAAAAACTAATTACTGGAGAGGATTGACGTTGATTACGTTGATATGAGGATTACTGGAGATGACTTTTGACGTACTTAAATTACTGGAGAGGATTGCGTTGAAATCTGCCGCGCCGAAATGCGTGAGGATTACTCCTGAATGTAATCCTGATGTGGCGTCACTAGTCTGACTGCTCGCACTGTATCGCTAGGAAACCCTAGGACCTTAACTTCAAAGTTGGCAGCTAGTTTCCGATCAAGCTCAGATACAGTCTTCCTGCAAGAAAATATTAAGATATTGACGTACGTCGCAATGAGAGAAGCATAATTTCCCAAGCCAATTAAGAACAAGTCGAATTCAGACGGGACAACGCCTCTTCCGTTCATGCAATTTGGTGTACCAACTGGTGTCACCTACACAAGGATATTCTTAAACGACATAAGTACCTTGTCACCACTTCCAAGGTCTGCAAGCTTTCTCTTTGTCTTTTAACTAATGTGATTTTAGCCTTCAGAATTTACGATGGCCGTAGGCTCTCTAGAATATTTTCGGCTAGTTTGAATTTAATTATCTTCTTGAAAAATGACATTTAAATACGCCGTCTCGAAGTCGAGCTGGTGCATTAATTCCGTGGCTAAGGGCAAGAGATGCTCAAAACTAAATGGTCTTCGGGACGCTATTACGAAAGTTTTTGTGAAGAGAACTGCTGGCTGTATTCATGGACAACCAGACGTGTTTTCCTTTTGTCAAGCTTTCTACCTGCACGAAGCATGATTATCATCACTATTACGTTATAGGGTGCAGATTCATGTGCACTGACAATCCTGAAAATATGCTTTAACAAATAGGAAAACACGCACTTAAAGAGAAAAATATGCACAGAAAAAGTGCACGTTTTATTCTACACAAAATAGTTTGATTTACATGTTGAATGATACTCACCGACTTTAATTTATATTGCAAGATATTATAATATATTTTTCCAAATTTTCTGATATGAATCTTTTTCTGTTATCTGGAAGAATGTTCTTACCCACAGACAGGCGTATCTAGATATTCAGGCGCCCATGGCAAGCATAGAATTTGCGCCCCTGTGGGGATGCTTGAAATTAAGGTTGTTGTTATTTGTTTTAACGGGTATACTCTAAATAGCGCACCTTGTGAGTGGCGCCCATGGCACGTGCCATGCCTGCCATACCGTAGATAAGCCTCTGCCCACAGTTCTTTAAACTTCGTATGCGTGTAGGGGACAATACTTAAAAGCTGCAATTTCTTTAGCTGTGTAATTTTCAAAACTGCGTTTCCCCATGTAAAATACCACTTATGTTTCTTACCGTTCTCAAATCGGGATTCTTTCTTCAATTTTTTAAATTTTTTCTCGCCAACGAGAACTTTTCTCTCTCCAACCTCCGCTTCTTTCATTGCCGGCGCTCCTGCTGTCGTGGCCTTCCCATAAGGTTGTGATACCGACGACGAAACAGTTCAACGCAAGCAGGGAGGGGCAGGCCACGGCGTGGGGATGCTTATTCGCCCAGACGCGCGGACACTTCCGGATGAACTGTACCGCTCTCTTCATCCAGAGATGATGAAGACTCGAGAGTCATCTCAATGTTTGCATTTTACAAAGAAAAAGTTAATAAATGATTTTTAAAAATAAATAATATTTTTTGTCACTGGGAACCCTACTTAACATGTATACATATTACGTTGAATTATGAATACCGCTAGCAAGAGCGTTTTTGACAAGAATTGATACAAAAAAAAATTGCTCCCGTAATAAAAACTATTTGCACAAGCAAATGAGCTTCAGTTTTTAATTAATAGTATCGCTTATCGTGACATAAGTAAAAGTATAGACTTACTACCACAAAAATATGGAGAACGATTTGAATAACTATATTCCCCACTGAGCTCAAGAAAATGTGAACACATAGTGAAGCTACATTAATATCCAAAAGGAAAACAAGGAGGCATCTCAGCATTTGTTCAAATGATCACGAAAGAATCTGGGTTCAAGCTGAAGAATAACCATCCAATCTTCAGATGGCAAAATAAGAACTGAAGTTTCTTCTCCGTGATATTGTCTCGCTTATCTAGCGTCTACCGTGCGCCGAGACTGCTTTCGCTGTAAGTCAAGTGCCTCAAGAGCTTGCTCCATTGACATAGAACTGAACTATAGTTTCAATACATACACTTTCAAAGGATAATCTGCAGTTGACCTACAGGAGGCCATACTCCGCCTTCTTGTTCTTGCTGAACGGAGGGCGATCGCCCGAGCGTAGCACAGATGGACAGATGTTTAGCTGTCAGTAGATTTTTCGGTATCAAGGAGTCATAACACATCGATTCTGGCTACACCATGTGGTTATAGGGTTTTACTCCCTAAATTTAGCAACTGGATTTATCCACTTTTTCCAGAGCCCTGTAAAATGAGTTTTTCTGCCGAAAATTTGCCGTTTTTCGCGCTGAATTAATTAACTTTCTCTTCTTAAGTAGTTCCTTCTTAAGCGCGAGAAAGTAATACCATGACTATGCTAGGCAACCATTACCAACGGTTGAACAGTGGACATTCTCTTGGTTGTCGGTTGGATATATTTGGTGGGTATTGAGTCGCATGTGAAATTCATGGTGGTTGTAAATTGTGTAGAATATTCTGCTGATCAATTGGACCTACTGACACGAACTACAATGAGCTCATGTGAAATAAAGCACTTTCATGTAAATGTATACTGCCTATTTAAGAAATGATTCAGTCCATTTTCGCCTTTTAAGAGCCTAGAAGTTGGGATTAATAGAGGCTATAAAATTCATGCCTAATAATGTGTACAAGTTTGGTTAAAATTGCCCCATACCTTAATTATGCTGGACATTCATACATTTATATTATGACAAATTATTAGAAAATATATTCTGCAATTTTATTCATACTAGCGTACCCGTGCGAGAACTCTCGCATGTTAAACCCCACCCTTTCCCTATCCATTCGTCTATCCTTTCCATAAAGGAGAGGAACTACTAATGTACTTACAGAATATCAAACAAAATAATAATGCAATTGATGTTTGAAACAAATTTTCAATTAAAGTTTATTCAACATTATAGAGAGATTTTCTTGGAACAATTCATTCTTCTTTAAAAACAACATTTGAAGTAATTTTTCAATCTTCCTTGAGAGTTAGCTTTTCACTTTCCTTGATAGTCAAATAATAGAAAAGGTTTTTACTCTTGAGAAAGTCAAGTAAAGTAGTGCGAAAATACCGGATCGGGCAAGAACAGACCTACTCATGGCAATATAAATCATATTGATTTGTTATGAAGGATCGAGTGGGTTTTGGAGAGTCAGGGTGCCAGCTTGCTGGGGTGAGAAAATTGAAAAATTATTTTATACTAAAAAGTATTGAATTATTTTCTGCGTCATTACGTACCTCAAGGAAAGCAATTCCGAGCCAAAAGATAATCAAACTAATGTTTTTACCTTTGAGTACTAAATACCATTTGTTAGCATTAGAAATAATTTAGTAGGCATTAGGAAGCCCACTTCGGTACATGGAATGTTGCTCAAACGATGTTTGCATTTTTAATATCTTAACGAACCGACACCTTGAGTTTAATATCAAACGGTGTTTTATTTACGATTGTGTTTTATTTACGTTTGTAGCTGGGCGTTGTGTACATACTTCCAGATACCGCCAACATTAAATCGTGCGTTTGGACAGCGATCGTTGGCAGTTGTCGGGTGGCTTGCACTATTCTTTCTATAATTTTAAATTTTGTTGTTTTTTAATTGATTCACGTAGTATTGTAGGCTAGCGCGTTTGATTTTTGTTTTCCATTTATTTCAAGCTATTTTACTTTAGCTACTTTAAAAAGTTTGTTCTTTGTGTTGTGCCATAGCACAAGTTTTCCCCCACTACCTCTGCGCACCCGTGCGAGAACTCGCATGTTAGACCCCACACTCATCCCTATCCTATTTCATTCTAAGAGGGAAAGTAGTTAACGAAACGTGTTTATTTGTTTAAAATCTATAAGGTAACTTGAAATGTACTAACACAATTACAAATAAAATAAAAAACAATGCAATTAATGTGTAAAAGAAATTTTCAATAAATATTTATTCAATATCATGGAGAATATGCTTGAAACAATTTCCAACACTTACTTAAAGACATTTGAAGTAATTATTCAATATTATTTGTCAGTTAGGTTTTAGTTTTTCGTGATAGTCACAATAATATTAGCTTTTTACTTTTGAGAAAGCTACGTGTCTGAACCCGTTGACTTGAAAATTTCATCGAATGATAACGAAAATATTAATACAGATAAAACACAAACACAGTCTTCACTCTTCACTGAACACCCGCATCTCTCCACAATTAAATACACAGCACTTATAGACCATGAAAAAACGTTAATTTAATAGTTTCACTACACGCATAAGAAACAATCTTCATAAGTGTAGGTATCAAACAACTATAATAGTACATCTAGTTGTTGCTGGAGAATTAATGATTATGCAAATAAACCTCGTCAGACTGCACAAAGTACGGTGTTAACAGAAAGCGTAAGTAAAGATTGTCGAATCTAAGCATTCTAAGCGTGTCGCCACTAAAAATGCTACCAGCAAGAAGGGCTGAAATATTGAGGTGGCCTTGATAGTATTGAAGCGTGGAACCGAAAAGTTAAATGAATGGACCGGAGAATGTCTAATCTTGTAGATTATGGTGTGAAAAACGCTTCTTCACTTTTTAAGGCTCTAAAACGCTTTGTTTATGAGTTATTTGCCGATATAAGTTGACATGTGATGCGGGTTGCATTTTACATTAATATTTCGATGTATTTTTTTAAAGAAATCATCCATATTTTTAAAGTCAAAGTGGAAATCGTCAAGTCTCCGTGAAATTCTCTTTCTTTAGAGCCCTCATTTATAAAGATTGGTTGCGTGTGAGAGCCGGAACCCAAAGGTATACTACAGAAATAATACAGGAGACGATTTTACACTCTCCCTTTATAGACATCTGAATCAAGGTTGAATTGTCTATATAACTGTCAAAAGAATATATTTTTAACAATTCTATTCAAATAACTGTTTCAAGTAAATTACTTTGCTTTATTATTTTTTCTTTTAATCTCTTACTTTTTAACTTCCTGATATGGATAACAACGTGAAACTAAAATACAGACATATTTGCAAAAGAAATAACAATTTTGCAGTATCTCACAAGTATCTTATCAATAACTATCAATTAACAAATTAACACTACTTTCAAATTCAACATACTGCCAAAATTCTTTGTAGAAAAACAAAGTGAGATCAACACACCTTACAGCACTCTTTAAAACCTTCTGATTTGAAACCTTCTGAGCCACATTCATTTACATCTACTAGGGAGAGTGCGAGCCCATGTGGAGACAATGCTCAATGGGCAATGAACAGTGACTTGCAGGCCCTAAATAATGACTTTTCATTCCATAAAGCAATTCTACTCTCATTCTAATAGTTAAAATTAAATGATAACATGCATTTGTAAAAGTGCAATAAAAAATTGTCAAAAATTATTTAATCAATCAGCAAACAATCACAATTAAGGCTGCAAGTTTGTCTTATCATTGCCTAATTAAGATACTGGTTTTTGTTTTGTTTTTTTAATAATGTAATTAAACACTGAAGAATTTTTTTTGAAAAACTATGTTTTCCCATAGTCACTTAATATCCAAAAAAAGAGAGGGAGTAGAGGTAAAAAAAAAAAAATCACATTTTCATTTGTGATTCTTTCCTTGTATTAATTAGTAAGTTATTTGGTTCCATAAACACCACAAGGTAAAGATAACTGCTACCAATGATTCAGAATTTTTCATACTCAAATAGAAATGTAACACCACATTTACTCTGTCAACTTATATTCTATTATTTATTAGTATATTTGTTTGGTTTACAAAAAGCATATATATATATATTTATATAACTCGAGAAGAAAAATCAAATTACCTCCTCCTCGGAAATAACAAAAAATATCATCTTTACATACCGCAACACTGTTTGAAACTGTACTCAATAGAAAGTTATAGTAAAGGAGAGAAAGTATTCTTTCTTTGCACCGTGTTTGTTAGAATAACATGCAAATTATCATGAAGTCATACTGTTGTGTCTAGGCACACAAAAGCTGCTCAGTCATCTATGTACAAATTACTCAGTGCATCAATCTGAGCATTCAGTTCAATAGCAAATACTATGTACAGTCACAGTGAGTTAACTGATAACCCAAATAGATATATCAAGCTTTACATTCAATAGAAATATTCATATTTACATTCTGGAGTTACTTCAAAAAGCGTATTATGTTACATAGTAAGTTTTACTAGCTGATATGTGATAACTATCATTTCAATGTACAAAGTATTCATAAAGTTGTATAATCAGTCCTTATCACAAAGCACCTATTCAGTGGAAAAATATAAACTCAATTACTGGTTTTGCATTAATATTAAATAAGACTTTGATTCAACAATAATATAACTTATTCCAATACTTGCATGATTCATAATAGCACTATACACTTATATTGTCTACCACATTCCAAATCTGCAAGTTTATACACAAATATGTATTAGCTCCCATGTAAAAAGAGAAAGTTACACTACATTAATGCACAATTTATATAAATACATATATCAAACAATAAAAAATTTTGAATAAAAAAAATGAGAGCAATACCCATCAATATATATTTTTTTTCTTTTTTTCTACAATTTTCCTTTAAAGGTAACAATACACTGAAACATGTATGGTCAGTTGCACAACCTGAACTACTTACTTTTTTTCAGATGTATTAAAGAAAATGTTTTATACTTAGAAAATATGATTCACCTCTTACCTAAAAATCAAGATACCTTTGAAAAGCTGCAAATATCTACATGTAATCGTCACGCAAGACCAAAAGAAATGAGGATTCATCTCTGACAAAAAACAAATAGCTGTCTGCATTTCACAAAATAACACTTGTACTTTGGTTACTATACTAAGTAACATTCAATTTTTTCTAATTTTTTCTTTACAGTTGCAGAACAAAATTTAAAGTGAAAATAGAGTTACACAAATTTTAAATAATGAACTCAAATCAAGCAGTTTCAAATAGCAATGTGGGCAAAAATGAAAGGTAAATTATCTACACAAATTTCTTTTTTGATGATTATATTAGGTCGTGACACAAATTGCATCACATTTGGAACCTAAATTTTTATTCATGATTCCTGATTTCTTTACATAATTGCCATTTTATAGAATTATGTACAGGAATTTAAAAATACCTTGAATCTGGCTGAGGTTTTGGACCTTTTTGATATTCTTATAATTAAAATGTTTAAAAAAGTTCTCAACAAAACTTGAAAATAAAACTGGCAATGTTACAAGGTCTGGACGGACAGGAGCAGTTGCAGAGATGAACACCACCAAAGGCCTATTTTCCTTGATAAAAATTATATAAATTTGAGCACGTTTTACATATTTAAGGATAATGACTACAATATTGACATTTCAAATAATATGAATACCTAAATGTTTCATAGACATTTCACAATTTTGTATTTACAACTTCCTTTCACAATGTCACAATAACAAACATCAGTTCACATTTCCTGCTCTATTCAATCGTATCCTTGAAAGAAAAAAGTTGAGCAGAGAAAAGTTTATAAAACCCTAGTCTTGTTACCAAAATGCTAGAGTTCAGAAATATTGATGCAAGTATCACATTACTATTATTGGCACAATTCATATAACTGATGTACCACCACATAATTATTAGCTTTTGAACCAATTCATTCACCATTATATATGGTGTCAATACAACTATAAAAATATGTTTTGTCTGAAAAGTAAATGATTGTGTCAAAATCACTCAAAGAACGAAAGTATACATATGAATTCTTCCAAATAGGGAAATGTTTTAAAAATTAGCAAATAGATAGCAATCACTACACATATCCATAATACAATGAACAAGTTGGCACTTGAATGCATATGAGAAATAATCCACTCAATTGAGCAATTTCTTCCTCTCAGAGGTAGAATTTTTCATTTCAAATTTCTCTCTCCTGTCATATTATTTTGTTTTCAGATGACTTAGAACAATGGAATATCATATTGATCTGCACATAAGCAGAATGTTCTACTCAAAGACTTGCCTGAATGAGCTTCATTCACCCAAAACATGCCACAAATGTGTATCATACTAGACAAATTGCATTATTTATACACAATATATTGTCAAATTATTAGATTAAATTACAAATTAACACTTACGAAAAATACACAACATTTGAATATCAATATTTTAATAACAAATGTTCATAATTTGGTACTATTGTAGCAATAGAATTTAATAGTCTGTAACTAATGCAAAGGCAATAGAGAGCTGTTTCTTGTAGAATTGAAATGGATCAAGGACCTTTCATTGAATGAGTAAACTTTACAAATATGAATAAACTTTCAAGACGCTCAATTACAAAATTCCACCCTTCATTATACCTGTGCCCTCCAGGTAACAACAATATAATATTGTTCTACACTTTAATCATTTTCAAATTTAAGTTTTGTAACAAGTTAAATACTAGTGTTTTAATTGTAACTGCCTTCTCACACATGTAATAGTGCATTACTTTACCACCAAAGTAAAAAATGTAAGAGTACATTACTTTACTACAAAGTAAAAATGTAATAGTACATTACTTATTGCCAACTTATTAACTAACAGGTTGGCACTAAAGCAACTTGCTAATAAACAGGCAGAAAAGCTTAATTTTTTTCTTTTTTCCAACAATGACCTTTTCTTGGTCTCTCATTTTAATTTATCAACTGTAATTAATGACAATAAATTACAAATCCCCCAGCATCACAATTGAAATTTTTGTATACAATATTATCCTAGTTTCTCCATACAAATATGGGAGGCAGAGACATTCCATTCACTACAGGCATTCAGCAACACAAAACAGGAGCAATTATACAAAAACTGCTCTTGAACTTTAAGACTCTTCATAAATTCATGATCACAAAATATACAAACAAGTTGATATGATTAATTAAAGCTTGCTTCTGGTTCATCAAATATCTAGTATGAATATGAAGAAACGGATATTCTTTGAAAAGGCTTGAATTTCATGGACTAGTTTTCTCCACCTTCAAAGAAGGAATAATACAATTCAAGACAAATTGTTTACATTTACAGTAATGTTAAATGTAAGAATAATTTAATTTTAATTTATGAAATGCACTTTTTCACAAACACTAAGCTCATCCTTATTTTCATGAGCTTAATTAATATCACACGTTCAAATTTTTGACAAGCAAAAAATATAACTTTTGCTTTCCTTATGTACATAATGACTTGCTGAGAAGAGACTTGCTCTCTCTATAAACCCCAAAAACTCTCTTGCTGGAGCTAGTGTAACTTAAGGAACTATATCATGTGCTGTAATTAAAATGTTTCCATAAATTGACAGTTTAAGTATACAAATTGATCATCATCAAATCTTTCAATGAGGGGAATGAAATGAATCCTGCAGAGATATATTAGTGTTAAGTGACATAACCTTAGTCATCTTTTAAAATAAAATAAAGTGGTAAGAGGATGTCTAAGTAGACCACCACTCTTATTTAATGAAGGCAATCTGCAATTAAAACACTGTACAAATTCACTAATCATGACATGCCTAGTATGTTCCCTAATTTTTGAGTGAATCAAAACAATTAACTCACCGTAGCCATCATAAAAATTACACTGTTCATTTATT
>JAHLJT010001794.1:0-22712 GCA_031308135.1 Acheta domesticus
TTTTTGTATTACTATCCGAGAATATACGAGTGTTAACACGTCATAATTTTTTTTTTTTGAGAAGTGTTGCTACTTCACGCTGAAAAAGGTGAATTGAATCCTACCTTGTTTCTGTCACTCAAGAAAAGCAATTGTTATTCGACGTCTATGTTTGTCCCGTGGAGGTGGGTCGGTCCATATCCCCAACGCTCGGGGGGTGCAGCGAAGGCACTCACGTGTTCCTTTCTCCACCTTTCGTCCTCTTGTTTTTCCATTTCATATGTCAACTATATTCTTTTGTCACCCCCTTTTTCTCTCACTGGCCTCCACTGTATGCTGAACGCCCACCCATGTGTTTTGCCGTGCATGGCGACCCGTGTCGAAGAGAATGGGTGACCTGGGGATGGAGGGTCTGTGTATACTTTCTCGACTGTCACCTTGACGCTGGTTCCTTACGGGTAGGCCCTTCTACACATGTCGCTGTGCGAACTCCGATGAGCCCTGGTGACTGAGGAGATCTTTCTGCCCTTGTACGGCCCAATACACTTTCTTTGTCTTCGGGCCCTTCTAGACGTTTAATCGTCTCCCTATTAATAGGCTCGGACTAGGCCTTTGACTGAACTTTAGGGTGAGTGAGGGGAGCCACGGTGGCTGTCATCCCCCCACTATTCTCGTGTCAACCCTGGCGCGACAGTCAGGTATCCCCTTGTTGGACGCCGTGGTGGTGAGGATCACGGAGACGAAACTATTTCTTACTTATGGAACATAAAACCAACCTCTTGCCCTTTTCCGCAAGGCAGAGGCGATGTTTCGAGAGAACTGTGATTTTAATAGTTTTTCCTGAAAGAGAGGGCAGACCGAAGAAGCGGCGTTTTCTTCTAATGGCATGCGCAGAGGAATGACATATTTAAAAGACTTAGTGCAGCCCGTCTCTTGCAAGTCATAGAGGATTCGTTCGGTAAGCTCCAAGCAGTCGTGAGACAAAGGAATGGTTTTATTCCCTTTGAAGCGCTCACCGGCGAGCAAATGAAGAAGATTCTTAATAATAAGACTGAGAGAGGTGGCTCAGTGCATCAACTAATGTCATTGCTGTGCTCTTACCGAGAGGTCCTGGATTCGAGTCTCGACGGTGGCAGCATTTTCGACACTAGCTTTCCAGCTAGGCCGAATTAAGTCGCTGTCTGGGGGAGAATTCTGGTGACCCGGCTGCTCTGATCGGTAGTTTTTTCGTGTTTTCTGCGATCAACACCAGGCGAATGACGAAACAGTACCCCAACAAACAGGCCACAGACCCCGCAAGATCTTTCCTTCCTCTTCCTTGTCCTAATCTCACTCCTTACACACACACACTTACAGTAACATGCACTACACTACCACCATTCCGGGAGACCAGTCGGGAGCTCAGAGCTGGTGCCGGCTGGGTGGTGCCCCGCTGGTGGGATATAACTGATTGAAGAAACCCGCTAGTCGACGGAAGGTCGGCGCCGGATCTTGTCATCCAGCGGGGAAAGATCACCGCAACCTCCCGATGGCAAAACATGCACAACACATACGGGACTAAATACCTCAATAGTTGACGCGCCCGGAATCACTAACAATCAATCATCAAACTAAGCAGATTACCGCCTCCACGTGGAAGTGACTAACCCTTTGCAGTGCTTGAAGTGTCAAAAGTTTAGCCATGCGCAACAGTGGTGAATGACAGAAAGCCCTGTGTGCGTAACAAGCGACAAATCCACACACGAACCAGATCCTCTGCAACAGCACTTTGGTGTGTGAATTGTGAAGGAGACCATGCGGTCACTTCTAACAAGTGCCCTACCTTTCTGAGGGAGGGGGATTCAAAAGATCCGACTAACGGAGAAACTCCGATACTTAGTGAAGGACCCAGTCAGCCCTTTTCGTTCATTCTCGTGGTGTGACCAAAACAATTAAGCAATAGCAAGTTGCGAAACCTCACCTGCTACTCCTCCAGTAGCGTATATCTGTTACCGGATGTCTCCTGAGAAGACATCGCTTCTGCAAAGTGGAAATAATAATTCCCACCAAATATAAAGAAATGACCAAGAAAGCTACTCAGGTGACGAAGTCGGACTAAGCATCCACATCTCAGCCAAGCATAGAGATTGATGTCAGTTGGCTATACGGCCCAGAATCGCTTAAAAAATAACAGTCATCAAAGCCTCGGTCTTTTACTCCGACTCTTGAGACTCGCTCTGAATGATCACTTAGCTTGTCAAAGAGTACTCTGGAGAGTCTGCCTCAGAGAAAACCTCGGCGGAAAAGAAAAATGGAAAAGAAAAATATCTAAACTACCTCTTAAACTCTTAGCTACAGCTTTTTATCCTGGATTATTAAGGAGATTTTCTCCTGACGGGATGAACTAAAACTCTTCCTGTTCCGTTACCTCCTTAGATAATCCGTTTGGAGGGGAAGCATGTCGTTCCGCCATGCCCGCTTATCCTTTCGCGCTTTTACCCCAGATGGGGTTGATGACGAGGGGCTCCTTGTTCATGGCGGTGTTGATACACTGCTTCAGAATTCGCTGCTGGCTACAGAAGTACTTCTTCAGACCGTCTGTCAAACTGTGTGTGCAGGTGTACCTCCCATTCCCTCACCCTCATTGTAACATTTACATCCCCCCAGGACAGAGGGTATCCGCCGATGAACTATTGGTTTTGATAAACTAACTTACCGTTCGTGATAGTCGGGGATGTAAATGTTCACAGTCCGCACTTGAGTCTCTTTGCGCCTCTTCGCGCTTGCCCGAGAGGTGTCATATTGGAATTGATAATCGACACCTCGAACTTGGTTATTCAAGGTGAACCAACTGATTTCGCCGTAGCCATAAAACACGTGTATTTATCAAGCTCTATGGAGCCCTTTTCTTGCATATGTTTTGGAATGGTCCATTCTAGACGAACGTCTATGGCTGGTACCATTACCCTCATTGCCATCACAAAAATGGTTTGTTCGGTACATCTCGAAATGCTGTAGTTTGGTCGTGAATTGGCTCGACCCCTTCAAAGGAGTGTACAACGTGCTGACTGTCGAAAATATAAAGCAAATATCAATCCCTTAGAGAGCATCTTCGACAACGTAGACTGAATGGAAGCACATTTTAACAGTAAGTACAACAAGCTAGCGAATATTGGAATCCCCAAATCGACCGATAACCCGCGACAACTCTTCGTCCCGTGCTAGATCTCGAAGTGCTCAAGGGCGGTCAGCGCCCATAGGAAGGCGCTTGCACCGAAAACACTATCCAACCGCGGATAACTTAATTTAATACAAGAGGTGCAGAAGAGAACCATTTGGAAAGTACAAATTCATCACAGAGAGCATACGTCTTCTCCCTCAATTGCCATACGCTACCACGTCTGGTATGGAGGAAAGCTACGTGAAAGGAACCCAGCCACCATTCCAAAACAATAAACCGAAACAAACACAGTTTCTAATGAGACAGTGGATGGACCTTGACTGGCTAGCTAGCATTTCTTTCTTTCTAATAGCTCATTGAGTTTTATTAGATCAAACTCAATAACTGTATAAATGTATTACTTATGTACACAAAATGGAAATAATAATTCATTAATGTGAAAATTAAGCGATGTACTGAAAGTAGTTCTTTATAGAAATAATCTAAAAACACATTTCAATATCTTGTTTAATGAAAATTATGAACAAATCAAAAATTCATTTATTTAAAACAATTAAATGGAAACCACATTACACACACTGTCTTTTTATAAAAGTAGTATAAAGTGACAACGCGAAAGATAAAGTTTTCACCTTTGAAAGTGGCAATAATAAGTGAATTTCAGAAATAAAGGAAGATATATACGCCATAATTAAAAACATAAATATAAAGGCCTCGAAGGTATTTGATCTTATTTCTGAAACATAATAATGAAATACAGCAAAATAAGCCAGAGTAAAATATTTGTGAAGTTAAAACATTTTGGACAAGCTCAAACTTCAATTGTTTTTTAAAAGCATGTTCATTATAGCAATCGATAATGAACACGAGAATAAAATTAGACAGCTTGAAGCGACAAAGAAGTTACTTAAACTCCATATTTACAATGGAGCGAATTAAAAAACAGGAAATAAAAATGAGTCCGAAACATGGCAATTTATGCAATACCTACATATTAAGATTGATTGAATTTAGGAAAAAACTTACTTGGCAGGAATCTAATTTGCAATAAATATTTTTAATTAATGAGAATGACATTTGCATTACTTTAAAAGAATTTATTAAGACTCGGGAAATGTGTACTTAAAAACAATTATCCTGACAATAAATATCAAGACTAAAAAATCGTGCCTTTCTGGAAAAACACAAGGTAATTATAAGTTAAAATGCCATATGATTTACGTAAAAACAAAATGAAAATTATACATAGCTTACTAGATTGTAGAGAAAAACTCATCTTAAGGTATAGCATCAACTCCTTTCACGCAAGGACATAATGACATGAATGAAACTCAAGAATTAAAAATTGGAATGGTTAAGAAGAACATTTTTAAGGAAAAAACAAGTGATTTGCAATATTTCGACTGAACGCTTCGACTCACGCTGTTGGCTACTGGACCTCAGCGTAATCCTCCGTCGCAGCTATCTGCCACCAGAAATGTAGTAGGCAAATATTTTTTTCTCTCAACATTAATTCGCATTTGCTTTATGTTCTAATTATCGATGATCAATATAAACAATTTTTCTTTCAAATAGCTATTGCATTATATTGAGAATTGGGAAAAACAGTATTCCCAAGAAAGTAATATAAAAAATATTTTTCAAGCTGGATTCAAATGTATATCACATGTAAAAAAGAATCTATGCTATTTACGTACTATATTTTTGTTCATTATATATCGTTGTATACGAACCGGTGTAAAATGTGTGTAATAAAATAAGTTGCAACGGTGTATCTCAAAAGAGGGTGGGTTCAAATGTATACCTAATTAGGTTGGAAACGAGTGGAAACGAAGGAGCAAGAGCATTTGTTCTTGACGCGCGCTGACGTGCGCCGATTAGCGCTAGCGTGCGCTGTCATGAGCTGACGTGCGCTGTTGTGTGCCAACTTGCGCTGACGTGCGCTAGTGTGCGCTGACGTCCGCTGATTTGCGCTAGCGTGCGCTAACGTGCGCTGACGTCCGCTGACTTGCGCTAGCGTGCGCTGATATGCGCTAGTGTGCGCTGACGTCCGCTGATTTGTGCTAGCGTGCGCTAACCTGCGCTAACGTGCGCTGACGTGTACCGATGTGCGTTGACGTGCGCCGATTTGCGCTAGTGTGCGCTGACGTGCGCTAGTGTGCGCTGACGTCCACTGATTTGCGCTAGCGTGCGCTAACGTGCGCTAACGTGCGCTGACGTGTACCGATGTGCGCTGACGTGCGCCGATTTGCGCTAGTGTGCGCTGACGTGCGCTGACGTGCGCTAGTGTGCGCTGACGTCCGCTGATTTGCGCTAGCGTGCGCTAACGTGCGCTAACGTGCGCTGACGTGTACCGATGTGCGCTGACGTGCGCCGATTTGCGCTAGCGTGCGCTGACGTCCGCTGATTTGCGCTAGCGTGCGCTAACGTGCGCTAACGTGCGCTGACGTGTACCGATGTGCGCTGACGTGCGCCGATTTGCGCTAGTGTGCGCTGACGTGCGCTAGCGTGCGCTGCCGTGCGCCGGCTTGTGCTGCGTGCGCTGACGTGCGTGTGCGTGTGTTGCAGGGGCGGGGCCATGGTGCGGGTGCTGGGGGTGGCCGCGTGCCTGCTGGTGCTGCTGCTGCGGCCGCCGCCGCTCGCCTCCGCCGAGTGCACAGAGTGAGTAGCCCCTAGCTGTTGACTTTTTTCTTTTGCAGCATAACAACTTCACTCGGAGCTTCACTTTACATTGTTCAGCTGTTCCTTGAACACAAAATACACAACACAACACTGACAGCCGTACGAGACAAATGACACCTTTTCATATCCATGTGAAATTCAATCGAGCACCTCCTCTTTATTTAGTGACTTACGATATTTCAGCGTGTTATGTGAGAAAGGAATAGAGAGAGGAACAGAGAATAGAGAGGGTACCCTTTTTTAAGCCTCGGGGTTTGGAGGTGTCTGCGAGGCCTACTTGAAAATATAAGATACCTTTTGCATGTTAAAAAACAAGGCATGAGATATGGTGTTTGTGAAATGTTTCTTACATACCAGGAGATTGCGTGGCTATTGTTAGGATTTTCTTTTGGAATATTTGGAGTTGGTGTGCATGGATAGGAGCAGCACTATACCAGACCGGGTAAGACGTAATAATAAAGATAGTAAGACGGTTTATTTTATAGGATAAGTGTGCATATGCTAGGATTTGCCTGTCTTTTCACCAAAGTGCAGATATGGCTCGAGTAGCACGTTTGCGCTACAAAAAAAAACATTTGCTATTGACTATTTTAATTACTAGTTACCAATAAAATGTACTCTGTGTTGATACCTAGATAAAACTCTTATTTTGGTTATCTAGTAACATCCTTGTAACAAATAGTAATTGTACATTAAATTTGTAAATCTGGAACAAACACATCAAGAATATGATGTATTTGTTGGACTTGTTTGTTATCATTTGTATGGCAAGTGCGAATCTGCCATGCCAACAGAAAGCGTGTCGACGCCCCACCCAGCAAAGGCGCGTGGGAAGGGTGGAGCGGTCAACGAGCAAGGGCGAAGGGGGAGGCGAGAACGCGGCTGGGACAGAGAGGTAGCTCAGAGCATCGGACTGGTGTCACTGCTGTGCCGCTGACCGGGAGGTTCAAGCTTCCAGTGCCGACCGTGGCAGGATTTTCGACACTAGCTTGTCAGCTAGGTAGCATTCAGTCACTCTCTGGAGGAGAATTCTAGCGGCAGGCTGCTCTGTGGTTTTCCCGATCCACCAGGTGAATGCCGAAGCTCATCCTCACCCATACTTACACACTCTTACATTTACGTGGAAACTCTACCACACATACCGGGAAATCGGTCGAGAGCTTAGAGCTTGTTCCAGCTGGGGCGGATCCCCGGTCGTGGGAGATCTGTTGGAGAAAATCCCGCTAGCTGACGGCAGGTCGGCGCCGAATCTCATCATCTAGCGGGGAAAAATCAACACCACCACCTCCCCACCGAGGAAAATATGCACTACACTTACGGGACTATTGATCTTAGCCCTTGACGCGCCCGAATCACTAATCAATCAAATCGAAGGCTAATGGAGAAGAAGAGACGGGGTCTTGGACTGAGGTGTGCGGGCGAGGCGAGAGCTGCTCGTAGAAAAGATGATGTGGGCGATCCGTGTTGGAGTTTGCTTAGGCGCGGCAGATAGTCTTTACTTCCATAAAAGTCTCGAGTAACTGTAAATGAAATCTACATGAACATATTGTAACCCAACCCAGAGAAACGCCACCCGCTTTTAATTAAACCACATGACCCTCGGCATGTAACCTCTAGGTCAGGGGTGTCCAACTTGCGCGGCCTCAGGGCCACAACTAAAACCTTCAATATGGTTGCGGGCCGTATTTTCATTACTCGGGCGATCCACACGTCACCTCAAATGGTTGACCTCGGCAGTTTGCCCGGCTGCTCTGAAACAGGAAAGGGAGGATGGAACCAAGCATGTTGTCAGGCCGTACCATGCATAAGGCAGTGAGGCACATTGAGATTTGAATTTCTTAATTCACTAGAAAAATTGTTAAATCTAAACGTACATTTTTTACATTACGTGGATTTTGACCCCGGCCGGCGCGTGCGCTAGGCGCAATGTTCCCGACACGGATGCAAGGGCTTTTTAAGTTTGTCTAGTAACCATTTGCGAACCATAATAAGCGGCACCGCGGGTCGCATGCGGCCCGCTGACCACCGGTTGGACAGCCTGCTCTAGGTGTTTCACGTCTCGAGCTCTCGCAGCCCAGTGCGCCGGGTGCGGGGAGGGAAATGGAGGGGAGCAAAGAATAACAAGAGAGTTCCGGAAGGAGATGGAGGAACTGTGACACACATTCAAAGTGACAACCGCTGCTGCCAGCGGTAAACTTATAAATTTCGGAGACACGTAGAGATATTCACATGCTATGTTTCTTAGGAATTGGATTCACACGTACATACACATACAATTGTAAGTTTTTGTGAGGTGTGTGTGTAAGTACAGGTGAACCATCTAAGTTGGTCATAACTAAAGTCATGAATGGTTTGAGGTATCTGAATACAGTTTTTGCCATATTATAATAGATAATGAGCGAAATTACATAATTTTTATTTACGTTTGTAGCATTTTAATTGTGGAGAAAGAGAAATAACTTTTATTTTATAATCCTGTTTTTACCAGAGTTCTAAAGATGTCGAAGAGAGGAATACTTAAGTATGTTAATGGTCGGAAGAAATTTTGGGAAAAAAACTTCTCAAACATCCTCATAAGCCACATCTCCCGCACTTTTCAATTGGGGTATGGAAAGTGGAAAGAGCACATCTTTCACTAGTGACATTGCGTTCTGCTCTGTAGATCAGACAAGGCAGGGTCGCGAGCAAGGACATTAGCTCACTACAGTGCGTGGACACTGCGTCTAGAACAGTGGTGTCAAAGTCTTCTACTGATGCTACTACTTCTATGTCGTGACACCGTAGCATACCATGAACTCTGCGCAACTAGCGTCGGGAAAGGAAACTATTAAGAGTAACCCCCCCGTTTTACAATAGGGATGGCGTTGCCTCTGGTGGCGGGGTAATGAACTGCGTGGAAGGGCGATTTCGTCGTGGCACTCGTGCCACGGACTCCCGCTCGTGGCATCGACCTTGACAACAGTAGTCTAGAGAAACTAGTGCGAGAATTAAAAGTGACAGTTGTACAAATTGTGCCATTGATCATTCTTTGGGTACTTGGCCCATGACATTTTTCGAGATGCCAGTTGATAGTTATTGGCCAAATGACCTATTATTTGCCTTGCACTCTCCTACATCAAACATTTTGAATCGAAAATGTATTTTTCCAAATTATTATTTGTTACCTGCTTAAATGCATTCGAATTGTCTAGGAAGTTCAATGTATAAATTACATAACGTTGGTGTAAGATGCCAGCACATGAAAGAGGACTAATTATAGTTTTATGTAATAGGATTCCATAATTAATCCGTAGTTTGGAGTTTTTATTTATTAAAGGACATTTGGAGAACTTTTGATGTGTTTTGTTAATTTTAATTTGGACGTGAGATTTCCATATCTTTGGAATTAATAAAATCCTAAATATTTAACAGGATTATCATTTTCTATGAAGTTTCTTAGATCGGTTAAAGGCTGCACCAGAGAAGACCAAATCCGAAATAAAGAAATCAGAAATGAACTGGGGATGCAATCAAGGAAAAGGCGAATGCCGGAGCAGCACCCTAACAAACGGGCAACGGACCGCGTGCCTTATCTTTCCTTTCCTCTTCCTTGTCCTCTCCTCACCCCTTACACGGACATTTACACTTACACGCAATATACTACCACATATGCCGGGAGACCGGTCGGGAGCTTAGAGCTTGTCCCGGCTGGGGCGGTGCCCCGCTGGTGGGAGATACCTGGTTGAGGGGAAAACCCCGCTAGTCGACGGTAGGTTGGCGCCAGATCTCGCCATTCAGCGGGGAAAAAATCATCGCCACCTCCCGAGAAAAACACGCACTACACTTACGGGACTAATGACCTAAGTAGTGACGCGCCCGGAAACACGAATCAATCAATCAAAAAGGAAAAGGGGACCCACCATAAGGAAAAATTAAGAGCATGTCGTTCGTATACCACCCGAAATTATTCCAAAACAAGCAATATAATATTATCCATGTGACAAAAGTTTGGAAAGACAAAAGAAGAGATGGTAAAATCGGAAGAGGCCTTAGGTATAATCCTGGAAAGACAGATGACTGATGATTATTCTCTGGCCAAAAAATTGTAGTATTATTAATGATAACGGGAGTTATTTTTGAATGGCGACGTCGAGTAAAGATTTTTTTTGCTTGTGTTTTGTTTAGATTAATATGTATTCTCTATACACGAGTCCAATGCACATATTTTTTTATTGAATTTTAGAATAATGGTAGGTGCAATTTTGATATTTGGATGCGACGAGAATAAAGCTTTATCATCTGCATAAAGAACCGAAGCAACAAAAGGAAAGAGGGATTATCTGGCATGAAAAGGTAAAATTGTAGAGGAGAAAGTGTTGAACCTTCAGTAATTATGGAGAGTAGGTTGGAGGCTAGGGAAAGAAGAATTAATTTTTACAGCAAAATGGCCATCAAAGAGAAAGTTTTTAACAATTTCAAATAAGTAATGAGTACCAATATCATGTAATTTATGTAATAAAGAAAATATTCCATACTTTATGGAAAGGTTGGTCTTGTCTAAGAAGAGGGCAGTTGTGTGTTTTTACAGTGAAAACTTTCTGGCATGTTGGAATCGATGGCGGAGGCGATTAGCTTTTCGTCGGGAAAAGTGAGTTCGAGAGAGCGTTTGATGGATGTAAGTTCGAGTGCAGGCGTGGAGAAAAACTTTTTCATGGTTGAAAACACTTCTGCGGGTTCATGTTGTAGTATATTATTGCGAAATCGTTACTAATAATGCAAGAAAATACGTACGTTTGTAGCACCACTAGTGGTAATAAGTTCTTCCCATAAGTTCTTCCCATTCCCATTCTTCCCTTAAGTTCTTCCATTGTCATAGTTCCACCCTCGGCCTAAAATGTCGAAATTCCTTTTAGAAGTACGTGATACATATAATGTGATGTTTTCTCAACTGCTTCTTCCATATGATAATATGTTTCCCAGTGATGTCGGTTCATCTTATTTTCTTTACTCTCTCTCTCTCTCTCTGTCTCTTCTCTATCACTTTCTCTCTTTTTGTCTGTGTCACTCTGTCTCATCCCGCCCCTCTCTCTTACTTACGAGCGCCGTCTCTCTCTCTCTCTCTCTCTCTCTCTCGCCCCATCTGTCTCCGTCACTCTCGATCTCTCTCGCGCGCTCCGTCTTATTCTCCTAGGCCTCGCCCTACGTCACACGGCAATGCTCAGCAGTGTAGCGTCGCAATCGTCAACGACGCCAAGTTAGATGAGCTCCGTCGCAATCGTCAGCGACGCCAAGTTAGTCGTGCACCAGCCGACTCTTATGGAATAATTGCTTCTTATCAAAAACAACAATTTGATTTATTATTATCAAAATCTGCAAATTTCTAACACCATTTGCACTGATAGAAATATTTCAAGAACTTCCTTGTGGACACGAGAATCTTTTCAGGTCATTTCACTTGGACCTCTCAAAGCCTTCTGACCATTTATTTTTTTTAGCAACAACTCCTGTTGCTAGGCAGAACATCATAACCCTTGCAACCCATCATAACTACTACGTTACAGCAGCAATGTAACCCAGGTGAAGCGCAGTTTGAATTGAAACTGAATTAAAATGAGAGACTCCTAGGGTCGTTCATGAGCAGCGTGCTAGCTTCCGGTAGTGCGATTCCCACTCGAGGCAAAAATAGAGTTGTATCTTTCCTTTAAAATCGTTTGTTTCTGTAGCCGTGCGACGAGAGAAGCTCAGGCAGGCGGAGATAGCTAGTTACGGTGAACGTTCGCTACGTGACTGATACCACCTAAGCGCGGGAATTAAACCAGGCCCAGCCACGGGGGATATCGTTAGCTGGCGTACAAAATCGAGCGACGACCCCAAATGCCAAACACAGCGCGCCAGGGAAGTCTGTCCGCAGTGACATCCTGCTGGCGAGAGTGCTTGCAACAGAAATTATGTTGGTAGCACGAGCTGCAGCTTGTAAAGGAAACGTAAACACGGCACGCAATCATAACCGAAGCTGGGAGTGTTGTCCCCGTCATTTGTTTCCCAGCAATCTGTTAGCTACCAACATAAATGGAATTTTTAATAGAAGGCCCTGACTCGTCCCAGGGTGGAGAGACGTAGGTTTTAGATTTATTACTAATTCTGCTTATAAGTTTGAGAGCTTGGTGGCAGAATACACTAACTTAACATTACAGAACGTAACAACTTAAAGAATTTACAAACTTTACGAAATAACATGAAAATTTTACCATGCACGTTTACACAGCACTCAGCCTCTCCACACGTCACTGGACTTCAACGTACTGCGGATCAACTGAGCTGTAATATCTTTCTTACATTCTAGTTTCTCTCAACTTTCCAGCGCCACCACACTGCTCGCCACTGCACATAATTAATAATTATAATAATACAACTTACATTACACAGTAGACTAGTAACTTAATAATATTAAAGATAGTTTTTAAACACATATCATCATCTAGAAAACAAATTTATTTTTAAATTTGCTCATTCTTTGAGAAAAGGTATCAAAGATTGTCACAAGAAAACAATTCCAGTCTCTAAAAGCTCGATTTCTCTCTGATAGCTCGAATGAATATTTCCCGACGTCCGTTTTCTGAATGCTTGTCAGAATTTTGTGGATATGATCCGCTTTGCCGAAATATCTAGGTTTCATTAATCGACTTTTAATTTCTTTCCACGCTCGAAATCTTGTATAGGCTTTATACACAGCACAGAGACGCGACTTCATTCTCCGTCTTTCAATTGACTTCCAAACTTCTTTATTCTTGGTACCCCTGAAAGTAAATTTTGATGCTCTACGCTTTTCTAGAATCCTGGTGCACTATATATATTAACCACGTAATTTTCCTTGACCAATGACCCTGCGTCCTCCTCCCTTGAGAAATAAGCAGTTGAAGGCAATAGGTCACAGCGAGCACTGAAGACATTCCAAACACATCTCCACAGGCGCGTAATAGAAACTATTTTCTGTTAAAGACGAAAACTTCTGTTTTTATTCTCACTAAAAAATCTAAAGAAATGACCGAAGCAGTTCAAGATCTATCACAGGAACAACCTCGAACTCCTGAGAAAGTTAGAACGCAAATTATTGAGAAAGTTGCGAAGGCGTGACTGACTCTGCAGAAATTAGCATTGCTTCATAAAATAGTGGCCGACTTCGTAACTAATACCCTCACTCCGCCCGCATTTCTTCAATACATCGGTTGAGAAAAGTTCCGCGATTAATACCTTTGCTGGCGCATTGCATAACTCAACCAAGCGGAGTATAGGGCTGGCGATGAGGGCAGCACTGCGCTTTGTTTTGCTTCGGAGAGAAAGAGACGGAGAAAGAGACTCCGTGCAACTGAAAACTGAAGCACTGATGTAAACGAATGACCGATGACGTATGTATGGCCCTCTTGTAATGCCACCTTAGTTTCAACAATATCAGTTACAGTCCCATTTAAAATTACGGAAAAGTGCAGACACGTTCGATAATTGTATTAATAAATACTGGTAGCCTTACAAAAACGGAAGTATTTTGAGTCCCTAAAAATAGTCACATGTTCCAGTCATGCTACACAACAAATTGTACAACACGAGTACATGACATTATTTGATTTCACAAAAAACATACAGGAATTTGTTGTTTAACTTCCAGATAAAATACAACGTAATGAAATATATTTCAAATCGTTAATGAGTGATCAAATTATTAAGTGCTTTCTGTGTGGTTAAAGTAATGTTTCTTTGGACAATTATCAGAAAAAAACTAATTGGGCTGATTACTTAGTATTACGTACTATGTAATGCAAAAATGCTTCTTTACTTTGGAAGAGAGCACGAATGCAACAGGTCTATACCGCCCCGGCGCTAAAGCGCGACGCGACTGTCACCGTTGGTTGTTCTCAGATGCGCCGATCCCTCATCAGTCCTGCACTTCGTTTGGTCGAGTTATACCAGTGCCCTCTGGAATACAAAGCCCGGCGACGATTTTGTGACGTAAGCACGAGTAGGCCCACGAAGAGATTCTCCGGCCGGATACTCTGTGTGTTATGCGTGTTGCTATGTTTGAGTTAGTTGTGATTTTTCAGCAATTTGATTTTTTTATTTACGGAAATTCGAACTTGGTAAGTACAATTTATTAATAGTAGTTTCTGATTAAGTTAACTTTACGTCTTAGATCTAAAATTAAGGCAAATATAAACAAATTATATATTTGTGCTTCAATTTGTAAAAATGTGTTACGAGGCTTCTAGGTTATTGTGCATATTGATCATACAGTGTTTAGGACGTAAGTGATTAGACAGTAAACATATGTTTAAAAATTCGTAACTATTCAAACCCTCATTGTTTCATTTACAGCTCATCACATAATGCCTTTCGAGTATTGTGTACCCAATTGTAAAGGCAACTACCGAAACGGCCGTGCTGTTAGTGTGTTCAGCTTTCTCAATGAAAAAGAGCCAAGGAGTGCGTCGATCAAAGCTATTTGTAGAGAGAAAACTTTCATACCCCACAATAACTCAAGGATAGGTATTTAAAAAATGTTTTAAACTTGCAAACGTTGGTGACAGTGATAGTGATAGTAATAGTTGTGGTGATAGTTATTGAATTGTTGAAAAATGAATTCAATCTTTGCCTCATCAACAATTAATATCGTCTTATCCACATATTTAGCACAAAATATTACTTCATTTTGACTTAAGATGACTGTGTCTGTTGCTTAACCGATTCAGAAAGAGATAACTCATGGGTCCACCTATTGGAGTCCCCTGTTTTTGTTTGTGACAAGAATCACTGAACTTGAAGAATTTGTTATTCAACTGTTATTCTACTGTTATCAACTGTTATTCTACTTGCTAGCAGGATCTCCTCATTCGGTATTTTAAATGAATTTTCCTTATCAAGTTTTTCGTTCAGAGCTTCAAATATTACGTTATGTGGGATGTCTTATGTGTTTTAATATTTACATAATTGTTACGTGATATCTCAACTCGAAATCTAGCCTGTACTTTTCTTTCCCAAAATATTTTAAATCGTCTATTCTGTAAAAATAATGTTTGTGTGTATTAATGTAGGAATATGTATGCATATGTATTGAGAAACTACTTAAATATTCTTGTTGTGTTACACAAACTGTCTATTGAGTAATATATGTAAATTGTGACATGATTTTCTTCAAAATAAATTACTATTTCTAAAATTAATCAAAGTGTATTTTTATTAACTTCTGATTTTAATTTTGTTGATAGTTGTAGGACAAATTATATTTTTTTTCTTTCAAAGAACATTGTCCTGAAATAAAAGCAACATATTTCTAAAAATATGAATCCTTCAATTTTCGTTACCCAAATCTATTGGTGGAAAATGAAGTGCCAGGGAGAAATAATATTGTGAAATGCTTTTGCTATTATCTTCAGCATAGATCGTAGGCCCACGGCGGGCTGTTGGGCCTACTCAACGTGACATCATTGGCAAGATGGCTGCCCGTCGCCAGGCTTTGTATTCTAGAGGGCACTGGTTATACCGTGGCCAACGAAAGCGACAGGTCATGGCGCATACGTCACAGAAAGAGGTCACGTGGTTCTAGTAGTTCGGTCTCAGCTCGCATGCGCGGCCTCATGCGGCGCCATCCTTATGCATTTGTGGTTCTATCGAAAATGCGTTCGTGCAAAAATAAGTTCACAGCATTGTTTAACAGGATAGATTCGTCTATCTTATTTTCACTAGAAGTCCTTTCTTTATCTGATAATTACTGCGAATGAAGTCCGGTCTTGGCCATTGATTAAGTTCGTCCATACTAAATTAAAACGAAAATGTAGTTTAGTCATGAAATCCACGAGGCAAAAAAACGTACTTTTAAGTCTTGAATTATACTTGAAATGCCAAAGGTCCTATGCACTAGTTTAACATAAAGCTCATCGATAATTAAACTGGCTAAACAAAATATCCTTAATAGAATATAAGCATTTGAAGCAAATATAGTTCTTGACATGGAATATAATTTTTGAGAGAAATTATTTTAACTTTTTGGAAATAAACCTCTACTTTTTGCTAACTGGAAATAAAATACTTTCACTCAAAATAATCACAAACCTATCCACCAGTAAATACATTTTATTTGTTTTATGGTTCCAAACAATTACATATGTTTTATATTTTTGTTGTAATGGCATAAATAATTAAAATATGTACAAAAATATTTATTTGCATTATTGTGAATACAACTAAAGGTATACAGGTTTTACAGCTATTATCTCAATACATGAATAACATGACACTCTCTCCATTCCTGTGTGCCATTCAAACGGCACATAATATAGCAATATAATAAACACACAATATTTATTGTCGTAAGTACACAGACATCATCTTGAAGTTGTCATGTTCTTACATTTCACACAAATACAAAACAACAACTATTCACAATAAAAATTTGCAATGAAAAACTGAAGTCAAGTTTTATTTTTTTAATTTTCCTTGCCATTAATTACGACTGATCATGGCAATTATTTCTGCTTGTCCACCCTTGCATAATACACCAGAGAAGAAAACTGTTCTGCAAAATATATCGTCTTAGACATGTGGAAAATACAAAACCCACATTCACTCTAATACACTACTAATAAACAAAACCTACCAACAACAATTTACTGTGCTTTACAATGTGCACTACAATAGCTATTCCGAAGTAATAGAAAACTATATCTGAAAGAAAACAGAATAAAGTCAGCCATTCGTTCTAACCTAAAAAAGTACACGGCGTTATGCCTACATAGCATTAAATTAATTATATTAACACTTACTATTAACAGCAAATACTGTCCTTGCCGAACAGAACACGTACAAATGCACGAAGATAAATGACACTTCTAATTCTCCAATTTTTTTTAATGTTCACCTTTCCAAAGTCGCACACCAGACGAGAAAATACTTTCCTACAAAAATTAATCAAATTTTAATAAGTGCAAAATACAAAATACCACACCTGCTAGAGAAACATAACTCACCAACACTATCTGTTCGTGCTTTGCAACGTTGACACGTGCACCAATTCGGAAATAATTACAAACTGCACTCGGAAAGAAATAAAATAGTCAGCCACGTGTTCTAACCCACAAATACACACGCCAACACCAGCGAATTATTAACTAAATGTATTCGTTTGCTGTAATATTGAACGTTGTATTTTACGAATAGAATGTAAATACTCACAAAAAGATAATTCAGGTAATTATCGCACAAAATACCACAAACAACCTTACGCGCCACAAAAAGCTAGCAAGAAGAATTGCATACAGAACGGCGGCTGGCGCGGTCGCGTGGCACACTGGGACCGCTACAGTCAAGTGATTCTCACGCACCATGGCCTGTCTCTTTCGTTAGCCACGGTTAAACACATCTACTGCTTCGCGTGAGTCTCCCGTTTGTTTCGCGGTATGGGGTCATCCATAAATTACGTAACGCTAAAGGTCTGAGGCAGCGTTATGCTGCCTTACAAGGGATAGGGGTTGCGTTACAAAGGGGGAGGGGGTATTGAAAGTACTCGAAATTTGCGTAACGTAATTTATGGACGGCCCCTAACTCCCGTCGGCCCTAGACCGCCGTGCTATCGACGCGTCGTATTTAGCGCAGATCGCCTCCACAGCTGCCTCCCCCCCGCTCGGCCGCCGCGCAGCCCCTACGTTGTTGCAGCGCGCTTATAAATGTGGCGCTCGGCGAGAGGCAGCTGTCAGCGCGTGCGGCTGACGCGCCATCAATTGCTTTTATTTTTCTCGTAAATTGAACACAACGCACTGTGTATACAAAATGGTGCCCGGAACGCGGGCGATGTGTTTATGTTGTTGTTTGTTTTTTTTCATTTATTATTCGGAAATCAGATTTTTGATAATAGTACGTGATGAAAGAACATAGCATTGCTTTTAAAAGGTTTTGTTACATTTTCGTGATTACTTCCGAAATTGGTTTCGAATAGAAGTGGGTTTCGCTGCACGAGTGCGTCCCTCTCAATGTTACCGGCGTTGAAGTTCAGTGACCCATTTCGTTTACGCACTGTTTCCAAAATGTTATTTAAAGGGAACCTTCTGCGACGTTGTGTACTTTGAACGAGAAGGAGAAGGTGTTTGTGTCTGTTTACCGCCACGAATACGACGTCTCTGAATGCGAACATCTCGCACGCGGCGTGCGTTTCAGTCGCGCGGATGAGCAGCGAAGTGCGTCGAGTCGCGGGGCCGCCGCCTCCGGGCGCACCCTGGCCTCCCCCTCCCCTCCCCCTCCCCCCCACGGCCCTCCCGTGGAGGGGGGGGGGCGCATGCGCACTCGCGGCGGGCGGCGAACGAGGAGCGAATTGCGCCGAGGGGGAACAGGCGCAGTGCGGCACAAGGCGCTGCTCCATCAGAACCGGGGACAAGGCTCGAGGGTCCTACTGTAGGAAGCGCTAGTGTCGCCGGGTACGGGCTCGCCAACATCGGCACCTAAAAATTGTGGGATATACGAAAAGTTTCTCCTAAATGTTGAATTATTCAAAATGTACACCTATAAGAAACCGCTGAAGAAAGCGCGAACATCGACACTATCTTTTGTAGCAATACGCGCCTGCTTGAGCGTAATACGAACCTATGGAGCAACCACACACGTTTGAAGTATCGTCGGCAGCAGTTCGTATTTAGTTCCTGTAAGAAGGTGCTGCTGGAGAGGGCGCTACTGTAATGGTCTCCATCACGTTTTATGGGAGTTGAAGGGCCCTGGGGCGGCGCGAGCGAGCGCCGGCGAGGAAGCCACAAGCGGCCGAGGTGCCGCAGGGCTCCAACGCGTGGCACTGCGATCGCTCTGACCGGGAGGGCCCAGGGTTACACTCTCGACGGCGGCAGGAGTTTACACACCAGCGACACAGCTATGTCGAATTCAGTCCCTTGTCTGGAGGAGACTTATAGCGGCCGGCTGCTCTGAAAGGTAGTTTTCTGTTGTCTCTCCAGTCAACACCAGACGAATGCCGGAGCAGTACCCTAACAAACGGACCACAGACCGCGCGCGATCTTTCCTTCCTCTTCCTTGCCGAATCTTCACCCCTTACTTACACTTACATTTACATGCACTACACTCCAACACGTGAAGGGGAACCAGCCGGGAGCTTAGAGCTTTTACCGGCTGGGGCGGCGTCCCGCTGTGGGAGACACTTGGATGGGAAAACCCCCGCATCCTGCGTGAAGGTTGAGTCCGGATTTCATCATCCATCAGGATGAAAACAGCGTGATAAAACATGCACTACACATACGGAAATAATGCCCGCGCTATTGAAACTTGAGGTAATCAATCAATTAATTTGAGAAGATAAGTAAAGCGGATAGTGTAGCATGAGATTGTAATACTATCCTCTGCCATTATCAAGGTGATTTTCAGTTTTATCAAGAAAAAGTGTAGAGGTAGAACGGTTTAAATGTTTTTGAGATTTTTAAATTGCCTGTGTGAAGCAAGATTACGCGAAAATACTGATATCTCAAAAAAAAATGTGTTAATCGAAGGTCTGACATTCAGGAGTGTGTCATTTAGGAAGAAAAATATTCATTTTAAAAATTGTAGCTGTAGGAAGATGCCGAAACCAATCTAGAACTTTTAAAATGTTCGTAACATCACATTCTTTACTCAATCCGAGGACAAAGTTTAATAAAAATGTTGAGCTTTCTTTGAGATAAACTTTAAAATGCTTTTAAGGCTTCATGTAAAGTACCCCGAAAAAAGAAAAAAATGTTTCAAACTCAGAGGGCCTTGTGAGTTCCTCTAAATTGATGGAAGAATATCAATTGTGGAGAAAATTGGTTGAACGGTTTTGGCTCGAGCTTTGGCCACAGACGGACGGATGGACGTTTTGATGTCAATTTATTTCTCGGTATCAAGGGACCAACAAAACATGCATTCCAACTACAAAATGAGCTAGAGGAAACAGTTTACTGTACCGCGGGAGATGAGAGTTTGGAATTGACCGTTAGGCAGCGTCTGTGCGTTTCCATGGCAACAGCATGCGCTCGGCCAATCGGATGTCGGTTATGTCAGCCTCCGCGTTTTGCCGATGAATTGAATAGATCAGCATGTGCACGTCCGAAGGCACGCTTGGGTTACGAGCATGGGTCGTACTTGAAATAACGCGCAGTACGGTCATGAGCGTGGAATTCGCAGTTGCTTTGCCGTTATTAATGATTTTCAGCTTTTCACCCAGTAAAGCGGTAGTTTTTCTACATTTTTGCATAGTTTATGCAAAATGAAGTTGATCCAAAAATGGGGTAAGAAGTTTTACAGGCCCCATTAACCCTAAACAATGCAGGAAATAATAAGTATTTCTCCAGCAATGCAGTGCGTCACGTTCCTCAAGATATAACCCTCAGTGAATAAATGGATAAAAGTGGTTAGGTAACACTGATCCCAACCAGTACCGAAGGCAGTGTGGAAGCGGCTTCACGCCTGGTTCCCTGCGCAGCGAGCGGTCATCATCGCCGTCTTCAGGGAACTTAGTTATAGAAACTTGGAACGATAGTTATTCAAATTATCGTTTTCCATATTATCGCGGCAAAAAGTATTATTCTTTCATGAAGAACATGATGAGGGTTAAAGCAGGAATTTATAGCTACTTTACCTTTGAAAATATATTTTATTATATAGGAGCGAATATTTTGTCAACACAACTGGGGAAAAAAACATTTCTTTTCTGTATTCAAAATTCGACTAGAATATGGTTTAGGATAGAGATCACAGAATTATGAAAACGTGCACAAAATTCACTTCTCCCCATAGCTCGTCACACGCAGTTTTAACTGTTTTTGACGTAAATAAATAAATAAATAAAACTTTGCTCGGTAAAGGTCAGACAGTAATTTTGCTAACTCTCACGAACATAAAAAGAAAAGTTCCGAAAAAAATGTTCCCAAATATGCAATCATCGTGTGACTACATAAAGACGTCAGAAACTTAAAAGACCCATCCAGTGCCAACGATGCTTAAAATACGGGACACACGATCAACAACTGCAATCATGTTATAAATTGTGGATACTATTCTGGAAATCATTATTCAGTGATGTGTCCGCAAAAAATGATAAACCTGTTTGTATATATTGCAAAGGCAGCCACAAGGCTGACATCAGAAACTAATCGTGTCCGTATTACAGAAAAAAGAATGGGCAGAAAAATAGTGGCCAGTTTAAACAATAGAAATGTAATCCACCAACAACTTACCTCACCTCCAAATTTTTCTCGTACAACCAAATTTACCACAAACGCAAACCATTCCAAATTTTCGCAGCATAACTATCCTAATACAAACCCTTCAAATTCACAAAATCAAACAGGCAACAGAGATGAGAGGATCTTTGTGTTACTCATTCTAATGACTGAAAGAGAGAGGGAGAGATTTTGATTTCAATGAATCTAGTTTATTCAGTTTCGTTTAAGTTCATCTATTTGTTGTTGTTTCAAAAGTGTAATGAAAATAAAATCCCTAACCAAAATCCCTGCAAACGTTTCTCCCCCAAAACTGCACTGAAGGCAAACAAATCCACCACATTTAGTGATAAAATCCCCAATGTGGCTGCCCTGAAGAGGCTTCGCTGTGAGTGCCGGAGTTTCCACGAAACGGATGCGTACGGCAACGGCTTCGAATTGTTTTGTGAACATTCGATAAATTTTATTTAGATTTATTTCTATCTGCTCGACAGAGTTGTAGATATACTGGGTGTCCGGGGAAGAAACGTCAAAACTTCGAAAATAAGCTCTTAAGACAATTCTAAGAATATTTTGTGTAATAAACTATGTGGATATTCCGAATGCTTGGGCCGCAATGAGCACTCAAAATTTGGTTTGAAAAAATTATTTCTAGGCAAAAATTTGCATTATGGAAGCATAGAAACACTTCAGAAACATATAAATTGTTTATTATTTACAAAAGAAATGAATATATTTTTCTGTCTGATTCATGACGTGTGGGGAAAGAGATTTATCTGCGTAATAAACGAATCTAAACGACGAAGCAGTACATTCTTCCCTGAACAAATAGGAAAAGAATAATCAGGATTTGTAAAGTTTCTTGTTGGCACTGCCCATTGCATGCAACATATAAGAGTTATGGAAACGAAAAACAAATTTTTTATTTAAAACAATAAATAAAAATATTTTTATTTATTTATTTTTACGTGAAAAGCAATTAAAAACTGTGCGTGATATGCTTCGGGAAGATGTGTATTCTGTGCACGTTAATTCTGGTACCCCTTCCCTAAGCCGAATACGAGTTGAATTCTGAGTACAGAAAGAAATGAGCGTTTTTGACAAGAATCGAGAAGAAAATATTCGCCTCGATGTAATAAAATCTACTTTCAAGGAAAAATCAGCTATAGATTTGGGCTCCTCTCCCTAATCATGTCCTTCGTGAAGGAATAATACTTCCTGCCGCGACAACATGGAGAACGATAATTTGAATAACTATATTTCCAACTGAACTCTAGAAGACGCGCACAGTTACTGAAGTTACATTTATGTCCAGACGTGTACTACATGCATTGTGAAATTAAAAGATAAAAGTTGGAAAGCCTTTTGAGGAGATCAAAAGAGAAATTGGGAGAGGAAGAAACAGAGCGGGTGGAGGAACCAAAGGCATTGGAAAGGACCGATTGTGAACAGTCGCAAGGAAACAATTGATTTAGGAAACCGCAAAGGGCCCGGGGAATATGGGTCTATTACGATTTGCAATGACACGTGGCAGGACAGAGCGGCAACCCAAGCAGAGGGATCCGGCGGAGCAATGAATGTTTTTTGCAGTGTTTCGCGTCGCGCATTTCCTTTGTAGACTCAGAAATGCTCGTAAGTTTTTTGTCATTAAAGCATTCATTTCCTTTGCTTTTGAATGCTTTGACTCTAAACCTCGC